>MQRL01615201.1:0-12484 GCA_001938525.1 Dugesia japonica
ATATTCATCATCAAACTCAAACGCGCGATAACTCATCATCGTGGTGATGTGCGCTTACATCTTTTCTCGCCCCCACAGACATCTGAGCCCATAGTTACTTTTAGCAATACATATATCGATTTTTTGGCCCACCTCATTTCACCCATCAAATACACACATACACACACACCTACTCACTCATTTTAAAATAAATTTTAAAAAATCAATACAACTTTTTACACAATGCACTTAGCACACTTTTTTCTTCAGTACAATGTGCACCTGCAATTTCCAAACACACCTGCACACTTTTGCACACTTGCACATTTGCACTTTAAAAATTTTTAAAAAATTTTAAAAAAAAATTTAAAAAAATTTAAAAAATCACCATGTAAACAAAAGTACTTTTCTATTAATTTACAAAATATTTTTTCTGATCCGATCAAAAAAAAATTTTTCCGATAAAAAATTTCATCCGATCAAAAATCACACCACTAATCAATAATCTAAAATCACACCACTAATCAATAATCTAAAATCACACCACTAATCCCCCCCCGGGGAGGGGGTTGGTGGTGATGTGCGCTAACATCCATCTACTAGAAACGCTATATAATAATTTTACACACCGGGGGAGCTTTTTGTGTGTTTTCACAGTGCGCCACTATCTATCTACTGAACTGTTGTTAGACAACAATATGTCCTTGTTTGTGACAATGTTGTCACTTAATATTTTGACTATAATTATTACATTATATTATTACATTACATTACATTATATTATTAATATTACACCATGAGCAAATAATTGACCAAGTTTATCCATGCTTAGAAAATATAGACCAAATTATCTAAAAATCACCCAAGCTGACCAAGCCAAGGAAATAATTGACCAAATCATTCAAAAATCATCAAAGTTAACCATTCACGAGGAAATAATTGACCAAATTGTCAAACATTAACCAACTTAACGATTCCTGAGATCAACCGAATCGTCCAAAAATTACCCAAATTTTTTCTTTCTGAGAAAATAATTTACCGAATCACCCAAAAATTACCAAAGTTAACCAATACCGAGAAAATATTCGACCAAATCACAGAAAAATTACTCGAAACCAGTCAAACATTAACTTCACCCAAACTCAGCCAAAAATTGACTTTATTTATACTCACTGTAAATTTTCGACCAAATTCACCTAAACCAACTAAAAATTGACCTCATTTGACTTCACCGAATAAATTCATAACAAAAAAGCTTGAAAAAAAAATTTTCCACCTAAAAGCATAACAAATATTATCGCTTAAAAAGACTAAAAAATTTTCACAACTTAAAAGCCTAAAATTGAAAATAATTTGACAAATTTTTCAAAATTTATGTGCAAAAAATATTTGCCAACGAAATACATTGGAAAAATTAAAAATAGTTAATCCAATTACAAAAAATTTCACCGATTAAATTAATCCAATGACTTGATTTGTTTGCAAAATTTTGTACCAACTAAATACAGAGTGGAAATTTAAAAACAATAACCGAATATTAACTAATATGATGTAATTTTTAAATTCCCAACTAAATGTATAAGGATTAAGTTTCGTTACATCACTAATCATGGGGAGAGTGATTTGGTGATTACCGCTTCTATCTATCTACTAAAAGTTAATTCTTGAAGATAAAAGTCGAAAATTCAATTAAGTAACAGTCAAAAAAATATTGAAAAAAAGCAACATTTTGATCGAAGCTTCTAATTTAATTAAATCTGAAAATTATTCTCGCAATATATTGTAATTGTATAACTAAAAATTACTTTGAATTTGTATAGTAAATTGAAAGTATCAAAGTGCATTTTCAAGTATAAATAAATGCACAATTTTAAATAATAATCTCACATTCACCCAAAAATTTTTAATTAATGAATTATTGAATTAAAAGTAAAATTTTTTTCAGTTTAATTTAATTTTTAATCCTTTGAAATTAGTATTTATTTTCGACTATAATAGAAATTTTAGACTAATAAAGTTTCATGTACAAACCGTCATTTTAGACGGGTCATATCTAGTGTTATTAATAATTTTTAATTTTCTAAATTTAAATAAGAAATATAACAACGACGACAGACATTAAATATAATAAACATTCTTAAAAAGGGAATTAAAAATATTATTGAAATATTTATTTGAACAGTTGTTAATAATGATTTATAAACCATGTTTACACAACTGCTTAAACAAACGCAACGTTAGAAATCAACCAATAAATCAAATGATTTTGTACCTGAATTATGGCTTTCTAATTCTGTAATAACTCTGTATCTTTCTCGCAATTCGGCTCGTTTGGTCTTTAAACTTTCTAATAACTGTTCATAATTTTGATCATTATTAAGTTCATTTTGCGTTTGCCTAAAAATAGGATTGTTAATCGAACAAAAGATAAAGAAATATTGTTAAAAGCAAACAATATGAAAAGAATATTAAATAAATACAGTTTATTTAATATATATATATATATAAATATGCATCATTTTAACTATATGAATTTACGGAAAACAATACAAAACAAATACTTATTTAATTTATTTGATGTAATCGATTTCTATATGAAAGTTTATGTAATTGGATTTTATTAAATTGTTTCAAGTAATTTTTCTTATTTGGATAGTGATCGGATTGTTTTGTGCGTATTAAATTAAATTCAATTGAAATATCACAGATTTTAAATTGATTAAATACAATATTGAACAATTTTTGAATAATTCATCATATATACCGAGTGTGATTTATATTGATAATTATGCAGAAAAAGTCGCGCTATTAGTCCGATATTAACGATATGCAAGATGCCGATTATTTCCAATTTAACAAAAATGTATTATATTTTATATTTTATGAACTATTCGAAGCGTCAAACGCTACATTAAATGATAACTTCGAAGAACACATAGATATACCAATTGAACCCGAATGTGTATCATGTAAGGTATTATTAAGAGGGCACTCAACATAAGACCTTTAACTCAAATCTAAGAAATAAAGAAAAGTTGTTAAAATTTAATTGATTGTAAAATATTTATTTAAAAAAACATGAACACTTATATGGATAGTTACCGCAATGTTTAGAAAATCTAATTCTCATTATTATAAAAGTTTTCAATTGTTCAATTATTTTATTAACAAATTACAATTTAAACAAATAATACACAATTTATTTCAGTCTGACAGATCGGAAAAACGCGTATTACTAATTGGAATTGGATTTTAAATCTCAAAAAACAGCGTTTTCTGCAAACTTGGACAATATTATTTTAATAAGATAGCAATATCACCTGAAATTGTCCAAGAGATTATAATAAAATTGTCGAGTGGAATGGTAACATTAAGACGATTTTTTGATTTTTATGAGGACAAAGGTTGAATATTATTCAGTGATAACAAAGGTTTTAGCCAGAATTTCCGAAGCAAGACGGAAAATAAATCCAGAATAATATATTTTCTGTGAAAGGAGATAAAATTTCTAAAGCATATAATGACTGAAAATGGTGTACAGATGGATCCAAAAAAATAGTCACTATTAAGTCGTTTGGAAAATTGACATACGTGAAAAAACATCGTAATTTTCTTGATATTTGCAACAATTATATGAAGTTCATCAAAGATTATGCAATAAATTACTAAGAAATTGGAAAAACTATGCAGTGGACTGTGTTTAGTTTGATCGGTGGAATTGACAAAATGGCGGAAAGCCCCATTGACAACAACACCAGAATAAGGATTTTTGGATGTGGGGAAATTTACATTTTTTAAAACTTCATATTTATGTATGAGATGAAGCAATCTTGATATTTAGCATGGGGAGTTTCTATATTTAGCATTGTATGGGGAGCCACTTTATTATGTATAAGATGGAAATGTTTCTATATTTAGCATGGTATGGGACAATCTCTATATTTAGAATGGGACTTGATATTTTGCAAAGAATATGGCAGTCAAAATTCCTAGGCATGTTATTTTCAGTGTATGTGAGTTGCTTCTGAGTTGCATCTGAGTTTCATACCTATTGCATCTATTAAAAAAAATTCCCAGGCACGCGATTTTAAGTGTATATGTGTTTTTAACTTTCAATTATAAACAATGTACTAAATTATGAGTAAATTAACGAAAGAACAAGATGGAGAGATTGAGAAATGATGCAGTCTGTTGGGTTGCAAAATTCCGCGAAGTTAGATTTAAGTACGTCTATAGAATAGACGTAAATAATCGATTACCCAACTTTAGAAAAAATCTTTGTCCACAGTAATACTAACTCGAAAATCCACAAAGTTTTATTTGAACAACAATAAATCAATTGATTTTAACAAATAAATCTACTACTAATGAAACATTGACAAATACAAAATTTTCGAGATAATTCCGTATTCGCAAATCTACCAATAAAAATGATTCTGCCATGCCGATCACCAGTTGGCCGCACATCAACTTTCTCTAAAACGAAACAAATGAAGGGTTTGGGATCTACTCCGTAAAATTTTAAATTTGATAAATTTTGCTAAGTGTTTTGATTATTATTTAATCAATTGAAGTTTTCATGGTATTTATTGAGCTGTGGATCATTTATTGAATGGATTCTCACCATTTGAAATGATCTGTGCTTTTTATTTAATGGGTTTATTTTAATCTATCGCTATTACTCGTCCAAATCATTAAATAACATTATATGTTTTGTCGCTTTTCCAATTCAAATAAATATTTTTGTTGTTACAAAAATTTTATAACTTACATCATCACTCGGGATAATCAATATTCATTCATAGATTTTACAGTTTCATAAATTGTATTCACTATATACATTCTAATTATTTAATATTTTATTATTCATGATTGCTACAAGTCTATCAAATTGTTGGACCTAGTGGTAGTGGGAAACTTTGTTTGTATGTCAATTATTGAAATCAAGGTTATTCAATTCGAAATTTAAAAACATATACTGGCACAGGAGTGCAGATGAAGAACATGGTCTGACTAAATCTTCAATAATTTATTTAAAAAGATATCGAGAAATCGTAATGTGACTGTTATATTTATTACTTTATTACTCAAAGTCTATTTCATCAAGGAGGTAGTCACAGAACCCGCAATTTAAACGTGCAATATTTGATTTTATTCAAATATCCTAGAGTTCAAACTGTTGTTGATTTTCTAGTAAGACAAACATATCCAAACAACACACAATTTCTTATTGAATCATTTCAAGATGCCACAGAAAAGTCACATGAATATCTATTTCTCGACGTTGCTCAACAATGTCTAGATGATTATAGGGTGAGAACAAATATATTCAACCCTAATGGTATCACAGTATATAAACAAAATGGATAATTTTTATAATATTATATAAAATGGCAAAATTTAAGAAAATTTTAGTTGATTCAGTAACTGATAGTGATGTTTTTAAACATCGAAAAAGGATGGTTTTGAAGAAAAGGACAAAACAATCTTATAAGAAACAATTCCACAAGAAACAATCTCATAAAAAAAGTATGCAAATAAGAAAAAACAATTGAATAAGTTTAAAAAGCTTTCAAAAAGTAACGGAAAGAAACTGGAATTGATGAATAGAAAATGGATATCATTATAAACAATTAACTGGTATGTCTTTGTTATTTAAATAAAAATGAAATTAGAAAGAAGTATTACGCTTTTTCTGCTTTTATTACATCATCAAAATCAATGAGAATGAGAATTTTGGAATCATTTTCAACATATGTTATTGACGATTTACTTGAGATTATTGTAAATATTGTTCGTGGTAATGTAAATTTGAGCGAAGCTAAAACAAACATTAAAAAACCAAAAAAAATAGTATTATGCTTGTAAATAAAAACAATGAGAGATTGATGAGGAAATCAATACGAGATAATCAAGGTGGTGGATTTATAGCAGCATTACTACCAATTGCATTGGATGCATTAGGCTTAACTCATTTCAAATAAACAATTTGCGCTTTTGACCAATATATTAATAAACAATGGGCAGATTGCAATCATTGACTAATTTTGACTTAAAATTTTCATCGAATTGTTGTAATTGGAAAACTAAAGACAATATGGACGGATCAAAAAACCCAGAAAGTTTTCGAGGCGTAGAAATATTGATGAAAACAGCTCAAAAAAGAAAATAAAGACGAAAAGTGGTTATTGGATCAACTAGCGCACAGTCTGAACAAGCTGATGTTGAAAAGATTTCCAACAAGAGCATATAAAACATATGGTATTGATGATTTATGGCAAATGAATCTAATGGAGATGATTTTATATTCGAAAATTAATATACGATACAAGTATATTTTGATGTATCGATGTATTAAGTAGATTTGCAAGAGCTGTTCCTGTTAAATCAAAATTTCCCAATGATATGGAACCAGCAATCAAATCAATGTTTAAAAATGGACATTCCAATAATTTTCAAACGGATTTGGTTAAGGAATTTTATAATTCCAAGGTGAAACAACTTATCAATCCGCTATCCATAAACCATTATAGTGTATTCTCTCAGTATAAAGTTGCACATGTAGAGAGATTTAATCGTACATTGAGAGATGCATTGAAAAAATACTTTGTACATGTTGGTAATAAGACTTGGATAAATGTTTTACTGAAACTTATTCATAGTTATAATCATTCTGTTCATAAGAGATTAAATGGAGCAAGGCCGGTTGATGTAAGTACAAATAATCAATTAAAGTTATGATTATCGCAAAAACAACCAAAAGAAAATAAAAAATCAAAGTATAAAGTTGGGGATTATGTGAGAGTCTCGAAAATATCAGCTTCACCATTTATCAAGAATTTCAATAGTAATTGGAGTTATAAAGAGTTTCAAATAACAAAATTAAACATGAAACAAAATCCGGTCATGTATGTTTTTAAAGATTATGAAGATAATATCGTGCAAGGAAAAGTCTATGAGCAAGAATTACTCAAAGTTATTCCACCACCAGAGATATATAGAATAGAAACAATAATCAAATCAAAAGAATCAGTAAAGAAAAAAACAATACTGTGTAAAGTGGCATCTATATAAAAACCCAAGTTAGATATTAGCATCACAAATAATCAATCAGGAAGAAAATTTAAATGAAATTAAGTAATTTCTATACACTATTACCGAGTAATAGCTGTCTTCTTATTAGTCAGGAGAAATATGCTAATTAATTCATTGTCGAGCTACAAAATCCAATTTATATGGATGATAGTTAGGAAGTTGCCATGATGGTCTTTACTTTTCTAAATTTTTTTCCCGGTCTATATCAAGTCGAAAATTGAATACGTGACTGCAAAAAATATATTGATTGAAATAACAGTAACAATAAATAACAAGGAAAAAACCCTTAGTGTTGATCAAAATAAAAATTTTGTAATATTTGAAAAGAATCTCATAAGATTTTATTGTGATTTTCCATATGTTGTCATATTTGAAGATACAAATATCGCACCCTCATTTGGATTAGGATTTAAATCTAACAAATTATCAAAGAAATTTGGTCATATCTAAACAAACTTTACAAATGATGACACAGTACAAAAAACTAAAGTAGCTGATACACTTTCCAGTTTAAAGATGATATATACATATCAGAATTTGAACAATTAAGTAAATATTTGACGGAAAATTGTACTCAAATATTTAAAAAATGTCTTGTAAATGCAAATAAATATTTTGAATTCGAGCTACAAGATGATGTCAAAAAAGTTGTATTTGATAATTTCTTGACAAGAACATTGAGATTAGACAAACATCAATATTCTCCTATAGATATGAAGGGAGGTAAGATCATAGCTATTACCAAATGGAAAATAACTAAGTTACATCAGCAAATGTTCCTCTATAGTAGTCTTGTTGAACCAATAATTGAAGGTGATGTTAGTGTACCTTTGTTGAAAGTCTATATGGATAGAAAAGCATGAAACTGATGAAGTAGTGCAAATAATAGTCGAGAATCCAATGTATTTACCTATTGCAACATCATGTATAAACAATATAGAAATCAATATACGCAATGATAACGGAAAATTAATCAAGTTTCCAAAACATTCAAAAACTCATTTAACGTTACATTTTAGAAAACTAAGTAATGAATCCTGATATTTTATCAAAGTATAGTACTAATCAATCAGGTGGAGAATTACTTTACTTTCTTGGAAAACAGAATAGATCTGGTTAGTTACGAACCGTAGGTAGATTTGCTTTGCCAATTCTTAGACGTATTGGTTCTTTTGGTATGAAAACAGATCAGGCTGTACTGCTAAAAATTGAAAAATACTACCAAAATTGAAATCTTATGCATTAACTGAGCATGGAAATGTTATGTCATCATTACCTATTGAAGTAACCAGTATTATCCCAAAAGTAGCAAACATATTACCGCAAAGTATAACTAATAAAGTACTTTCTGAAATAATTAATATGCTTTCAAATCAAGTCAAAACACCACAAAATAGTAGAAAACGTAAGAAATCTCATGGATCACGTATAAACAAATGAATGAGAGGCCATGGAACCATATTTGAAAAATGATTTTTGGTAAAACTGAATTATGTATTTTTGATCGACCATCTCCTCAAGCTGTAATTGAAAATCGTAGTTCCGAAGAGGTTTTTCCTATGAATTAAATTTCTGAATCACAAAGCGATGTAGAGTTTTTTATAAGTGGATCTCAAACAGAATATTTGGATTTGAATGATACTTTATCATGTATTAAAGTAAAGGTAGTTGATAAGGATGATAAAGATTTGACTGATACGAATGATTCGGTTCCTAGTAACTATATGTTGCATTCACTTTTTAAGGATTTAATTCTTTCGTTTAATGATTTCAAAATTGATGGTGGAAATGGATCTTATCTCCACAAAGCATTAATTGAAACTATAATAAATTATAATGGTGATAGTAAAAATATCTGTCTTGCAGCAATCTGATATGGATCAAAAGCATATAGAAAAACGTATATTGCAAAATCGAAACAATTATCTCTATGTGGTTCATTGCAACTTGACTTCATGTATCATCCGGAATACATTATTCCTGGTGTCAATGTTCATATTCCATTAGCATTTTATTATCCATCAATGTTGGTGTCACACTTATAGAAAATATTGAAGCCAATAGTCTACAATAAAATCCGATATCAAGATCTATTTACAACTACATGTGGTCAACACTGTTTATTATGGTTGAAAAAACAATATTTATTTGTTTTTGTTGTAAAAAATAAATGTGTTTTTGAAATAAAGTCTTTATTATTTATTAAAACTAAGAATAAAAAGAATAAAATAACAACATTTATTTATAAAATATTTGTAAGTAATATGCTAATAATACATGTTTTTTATTATTTTGACACTTTTTATTATCAAAAATTTTAATTAATTTAAAATACTCCAATGTAATATGTCTACAATATTTTAAATTAATTTGACATTTTTAAAATACACACATACTCGAATTTGATTGGTTAGATTTTAAAACCTTGGTGAAAGTTATTATTCTTCATCACAATTTCAAATTATTTTTAGAAAACCAATGAACAATTCAAAAGAGCTTAAAGTAATTTATTATTATTAACATTATTAACTTTTATTCTTAGAATTATCATGAAATCATAAAAAACAAAATGGAAGAAGATTTATTTCAAGTATGAATGCTGTAAGATTGTTATTATTTATTATTAATAAATTAATTATGTAATTTATTATTTTGACGAAATAACGATATAGAGGTAAAGGATCTCGGATGATCGAGAATGAAGATTCACGTTAGTTTTTTTTTATTATGTTTTTAAATATTTTTTTATAAGTTAAATTTTAATAAAAAACTATTATGAAGAACAAATATGCTATGTTTCATACTATGATATAATGAAGAAATGCTTTATGTTTTTTTTAATGAAAAATTTCTACGCTTTTATCATTTTTGTGAGTAAATTTCACCACTAATATGTATTTTTTTGGAAAATGGCAATGTCAATGAGATTTTTTTATTAAAAATTGAAACACTAATTAGATTTTTCTATTTAAAATTGCATCGCGAATGAGATATTTTATTAAAAGTTACCACTCTTATATTTTTTTTAATGGAAAAATATCATAGCTTATATATTTAATAAAGAAAATAAAACGGTTATTAAAATCATTGTTATTATTAAAATTATTATATTATTAAATTATTATTTTAATATTAAATTATTTTAGAACATTGCAAATTATACAGCCATTGCGCAATTGCGAGTCACAATGGTGACTACAATAGTATTATGGAAGGATACTATGGCCAACGGTTTTATGGAAAAATTATTTTGTGTGTCTTAATTATAAGGTATTGGGTTTAGGTGACTACTTAAGTTTTTATAGGACACATAAAAAACACTTGTCTTGTATTAGTAAAAGTAAAAAGAATATATTAAAATCAATATTAGATAGACAGATATATAGTGAGTTTTATGAATCCCTAGTAAATAAGAGAATTAAGATGGAAAAAATAACAGTTAAGGATGAATCAGTTGAATTTGTCGACTTTCAGAAAAAAGTTATATTCCAACGCCGGAAGATTTAAAAAGGAAAGAAGCAATTGTAAATTTCAAAAACGATTATAACTACTGTTTTATTTACAGTATTCTTGCTATCACCAAAAGTAATCAAGTTGGACAACGAAATAAAAACCGCGTAATATTTTATAAAAATTCATGACGAAGCTTATGAAGAGGATATGCCGATGAAACTGATTAATATACCAAAGTTTGAGAACAATAATCCAGGACTATCCATCAATGTCCTATCATGGAATGAAGAATTAGTGGAGGATGAAGAAGATGAAGTAATCATGAAACATCTAAATTTAGATATAATACATCAATCAAATATATAGATGGAGAGAAAATATATCTGTTATTACTGGAAAATAACAACAGATTTCATTACACCGCAGTAATGAATGTAAATTGCCTAATGAACCGGGATAATAAAAGACAGAGTGTTCGCATTCGATCAACATGGTGTCCTAACTGTCACAATGAATTCAAAAATGAAGTAGCACATAAAAAGCCTGAACCAATTTGTGAAAGGGTTCAGACAGGTACGATGCCATCGGAGAAGAACTTGATTTTTAAGGGTAATTTGAAAACTATAACACAACCTTTGGTGATATATGCGGAATTTGAGTCGGTCTTATCTCTAGACCAGAAGCATTTCCAGAAACATTTACCCGTTTTGGCTGATCTGTTGTTGGTAAATAATTTTACCAACGAAACAAAATACTGACAGTTTATCGGAGATGACTGCGTGTATAACGTGTTAAAGGCTGTAGAGGAAATAGGCGAAAACATTGTGTTTCTTTATTAAAAAATGAAAGGAAAAAAGAAAATTATAATAACATTGGAACAAGATAAAGAATTCAAAGCTGCAAAAATTTGTTACTTATGTAAGAAGGAAATAGGAAATCCTGTTCGTGACCATGACCATTTCACCTGGAAATATAGAGCAGCATCATGCAACCAATGCAATTTAAGTAGAAAATTGCATATTCAACTACGAGTAGTCTTTCATAATTTACGAGGATATGATTTTCATAATATCCTTAAGTATGGTATTAATAAGTTCAAGAATTGGGCAATTTCATGCATCCCAACAACATCAGAACAATTTCTTTGTTTAATTGTTCAGAAAAATCAAATAACAATTAAATTCATCGACAGCTATCAGTTCATAAATTCCTCATTGGACTATGCTGTCCAATTCTTAAAAGCGACACCTTTGACTACAGAGGAGTATAAGAATCCAATTATTACCAATTCAAAGGAGATATTTTCGTACAGTTTTGCAATAACCTTATTGGTTTTGGAAGAAACAAAGCAAAAGCCGCCAAAATGGAAGGAAGTTAGTAGAGAAGAGTATGAAAAAGCATTATTGATGTGGGAAATATTTTCATGTACAAATTTGCTGGACTATATAATGTTATATTTAAAGCTGGGTGTGTATTTATTAGTTGATTTTTTCCAGCAATTCCGTGCAATTTTTTCGGAATACCTGGAATGTCATGGGTATCTGCGTTGATGTCATTAGAAAAACCAATTGAGTTGCTCCAAGATAACGATTTGTATACCATTTTCACAAAGGAGGTATTAGAGGAGGGTTAACATTCGTTAACAAGCACTATGTTGCCACTAGTGAAAATGTTGACTTGTTGCATATATATATAAATAATCTATATGGTTAGTCACTTAGTTAAAAGTTGCCCTTTGTAAATTTTGAGTGGGTCTATGGTGGATTAGATACGGTTTTGGAAGACTGAGAATGCAGACCTAGACTCATTGCCATACAGATACACACTAGAGGTGGACATGGTGATTCCAGCAGATATTCATGATTATTTGAATGATTTGCCGTTTGCAGCAGAACATAGAAGCATAATAATAATAATAATAATAATAATAATAATAATAATAATAATAATAATAATA
>MQRL01615201.1:12552-24348 GCA_001938525.1 Dugesia japonica
ATAATAATAATGATAATAATAATAATAATAATGATGGTAATAATAGTAATGATGATAGTAATAACAATAAAAATTATGGCGATAATAATAATGATAGTGATAATTATTATAATAGCGTTTTTGAAAACTTTCCTAATAACCATATTAGTTATTATAATAACAGGAGTTTCCCGCCCTAAATAACCATATTAACAGTAACATCCCCTCTAAAATAATTGTAGGGCCTTTGATAAATGGCTAACCTAATAAGGCTGTGAATATATTTAGTTTTAAGTTCGATGTTGGTTCATACCTAAAAGAGAGGCAAATCTGTTAAATATATTCATAAAAATGAAAAGGAGCAATATCAATAGTGAGTGTAATAATATTGGAAATCATAAATTACCCTCATTACCATAAGCTGATAACTGACTGCACACATGAATTAAGGGATACTAAGATAAGTATAAAGTACATTCATAATGGTAAAGATAAATAAAGGAACAGCGTCATATTGGGCATAACGATAAGAGAAATCATAGTTTTACTATAAAAAGTAGTTATTAGATGAAAGTAATTGAATAAATCTAGACCAACAAAGAATTAACAACTACTTAGTTATGCATCAGGGGGAGAGAAAGAACTCGAACCAAAAGAGTACAGACATGCACTCAAACTACGAGTTGTGAGTCACCGGTTCTTTTCTAAAGATTTAGCATAGGGACGCTAGATTAAATTATTAGGGGGGTCCTGCTAGGCGACTACGCCCCCAGTCATAAAAAAACATTTAGCTTAGGTTAAAACCCAACATTATTATTATTATTACTATTTTGTATATCAAGAAAGAATAATAAATATTTATTATATATAAAGAATTATATATTATATATTATATATTATAAAGAATAATAGATATATATTATTAAAATAATAAAAATCTGCAAACTTCGGAATTAATCGATCCATTTCATTCAATTTTTCAACCTGTTTTTTTTAATTTGATAGAATTAAATTCTCAATTTTAATACTTGTAATTGACTTTCCGTGTGTACTGAACTGCACTCCTTAGAATCCTGAAACAGAGAATTTAATAAACTATGGAAAAGCCCTAATTCTACGATTGCAAAGATATTTGGAAGATAAAAATACTTCTATACAAATAAACTATAATATTTGTTAACGAAATGTCTTTTAATTTTTCAAAATTAAAGATAATTAATAATTAATCCATTTTTTCAGTCCTTTTATACAAAAAAAAATGTAATATTAATTTTTTATAATTAATAGCCTCACCAAAATAATAACAAAGAAATAGCAGAGCAAAAATAATAATAATAATAATAATAATAATAATAATAATAATAATAATAATAATAATAATAATAATGATAATAATAATAATATAATTATTATTATTATTATTAGTTAAATTCAAAATCTCACAACTATCCATAAGTTTTTATTGATTATTAGAAGTTTTTTAATTAAAAAAAAATGATTAAAATTATAAATTAAAAAATTTATACTAAAATTTTTGGAATTGGTAAGAAATAAGGAATATTAAATTTTTAGGCAAAAATTAAGAATCAGTTAAAATATTTATGTACATAATTTATCGTAGACTTTTTTTGAATGACTCAGAAATTAAAATATTTTATTTTAAAATTTTCGATGTTTTAAATGAAAAATTATGGTTAAGGGTAATATCAAAAGCAGAAGTATTATTTGTTTCTAAAATTTTATTCATGATACAGTAAAGGATCTTCTCTTTCGTCTTATAAATTATCTGGCTTCTGAATAGTAAAGCCTAAAAATTTTCTAAACTACAAAATTCGTATTTGATTATGGCTAACATTTAAAGAAGTAAAATAATAGGAAAATACTACAACTTCAATAAAGATAATATAGTTCAATTGAAATATTTAATTGAAATATTTAAGTTAATTAACAAAATAGTACACTTTAAACAAATTTACACAATTTCTAATTTCAAATCTAAACTCAAAACTTTCCAATATTTAAACAAAAACCAAATAACAAGCAAATTATAAAAATTAAAAATGTTCTTAAAAGTAAATCCTCACAATGATAAAATGAGTATTTTATTTTAAAATTTAAATAAATTAAAAAGATTGTGATTTCTACCTAAGCATGGTGTTTTTAATTTGTTTGAATAAATAAATAATGATTTTTATAGTTTTGTTTCGGGAATAAATCTTTAATGGAATCAAATTGTGAATTTAATTCTTCGGTTAATACTTTAAACTCATCTGTAATGGTAGTGTTTTTTTCCATGTATTTTTATGTACAAAATTCATGTATGTATACATGTGTTGGGGTAAAACACCCGTTAAAAAAGGAAATAAGGCCGAAAAGCCCGAATCAACAAAAAAGAACGGCAGGACCATTATATTTACCGATAATGAAATATAAAAGGTAAAGCATTAAATAACCATTAGAAAAGAATAAAATAAAATTGGAGATGGATACGAAGAACGGGGTAACACAAAACCAACTTATATCAGTATTGGAATTAAAAAGAATTTGCAAATTCGTAATAAAAACCAAGAAAATCAGTATGGAAAATAATCAATTAACAGAAAAAAATATTAATTAATTTTAAAATAAAAAAGAAGCAAAATTAGTTGAAATTCTGTTTTACCCGAATAACTCCGTTCAGGAAAATCCGAGAGAATCCGGGTAAGAAAATCTAGAAAGGAAATAGTTGGAAGCAATAAAATTTGTTAAGAAAAAAATCTTACCACCATCCAGAAGGTTGCTGCAAAGTCTTCAAGATCGGGCCAATAAGAAATCTAAAAACAAAAATAAAACAAAGACACAATTATCATGTGTCAGTCCAAAAATAACCACCAATTGTAACTCCAAAATTCCGAAAATAATTTAGAAAATTGGCACTAGAACCAATAGGAATCCTAAAAATATCAGTTAAAAATAACCAGCAAATCTGGAAGAAGTTGGGGTGTGAAGAAAATCCTATAAAAAGACCTCAGAATTTAGAGAAAACAGACATAATTTTAAACCCACAACAAATTTTTGTCATCAAAATTTTATCTCGCTAAAACTATCAACTGTAAACGTTATCATCAAAGAAATTTGATTCGAGAGATTTATCGTAAGAGGAACTGGTATTACAACAATATTCATCAAAATCCCAAGTATAAACAGTTATCGCGTATCAATTATCAAAGGCATCATACAAAGTAATTGAATTATTCAGAATTACAAATTAATTAGAGAAATTGTTTCAAATAGTTAAAACTATCGATAATCCGGTAATTGATAATAATTTTCAAGAGCATTAGGAGAAAAAAGAGAACCCGTTGCAGAAATTCTTATCGAAAAAATTTTATAGTAAGTATGATTATGTAATTTGGAAATAATATAAATTTTAAAATGTTTAACTCTTATATTTGAATTATTATTATAATATAAAATCATTGAAAAGACATTTTTTTTGTAGTCGAATAAATTTATCAGAACTGCATGATCCCGATGATCTATCAATTACAGATTTTGTGGGTTCAACTCGGCTTTATGATTGTATCATATTTTCTCTCGTTTCAATTGAACATACATGATTAGGCTTGCATTCTCATATTTCCTGTAGTAGTGGTAGGTAATTTATAACACGATGATTAAAATCAACTACTCAGTGAGTGAAATAGGTTATTGCTACACATCCCACTCTTAAATTTTTCCGGTGTGCAACCGAAATTGTTGATTAATGCTAAGCAACCCCATCCCGCAAATTTGGTAAATTTCAGAATTTTGGCAAACTAATTAAAATTGTAGGATATCAAACATCTTAATTTTATACGAAAAACAAAAAAGAAAACATTTTTTATACTGTTATTTCTCTTATAATCATTTTTGTCGCCGTTCTTAATTGCAGCATTATCGACGGTGATGTCAATAATAATATATTTATCAATGAAAGGATTATTAATCTTATTATCTTTATTATTTTTAATATTAATCTTTATTCGTATTATCCCCATCCGTATTAATAACGTAAGCCTGATAGTTATTATTATTATTACTAAAATTATCGATTTTGTGGCCAACATCTTCATAATAATTACGACTCTTATAGCTTCCCAAAAGTAATATTTTTAGCATTACCAATATTCTGATTAGTGGCGTTTTTCTTAATTTGCGCTCACTAGTGGAGTGGATGTAGACAACTGTTTAATAACTTAAATGTTCTAGCAGAGATTGTCGTTTTCATTATAAGTCTCATGGTGGTACATTTCCTAACCAAATATCATAGCGTTGCCATTACCGCGGTAGTAAACGTATTAATAATTTTTTAGAGTCTAACAATTATAAATATTTATCGTTCCAGAACAGTAATGAACTTTTGTGCCAGCCATCATGTGAGTTCTTTTACGTAATATCGGCAATCAATTTTTCCTTTTTGATTCAGTTCGGAATTTTATCCCTATCATTGACAGCTTATTTCTTTAGCATGCCAGCAGAATTTCGTCGCACCCTTCATTGGATCAAAAGACAACGTCAAACGGCTCGTTTAAAACCGTTAATCGCCCATATATTGACTAAAGGAAGGGTTGAGCATCCAGACGAGTCGGATCTGTGTGGCTTGGCAGAGATGTTCCCGTTAAGAGAAGAAGTAGATTTAGATAAGGAATGAATTTAGTCTTGTTAGTGTCACGATCATAGAATAAATTTATATAAAATCGTTTGGTGTTTTTCTAACTATTTTTATAATTTATCTCTTACAACTTAATACTGATTCATTTGAATTTTATTAGTTCTTTTTCGTTATATAGAAATGGAGTCTATCTGGGAGAGGGTAGTTGACAGACGAACCCATCGTATTATCTTTCACCGGCATCGGAACCCACATAATCCGGACGCTGGTATCCTGTCCGATAGATCAAATTTACCTCCCGTTGAAGCAACGGTGGCTCGTATCCCGAGCTTCGGGGAGCGATTAAGCTTTCGTCAGTGGAATGGGCCAGAGCGTAACCACGCTACCCAGTTTCGCTATCAGTCTCCAGCACCTCCACTCGTCGTACAGGCCTTCATCAGCAATATGTTGTGGGAAATTAGGGAGCCCTCTGGGTCGGAAGATGCTGAAAACACCGCTCCTACTCAAAATACAACCCCTGACTCCTAATGTTTATTACGCTATTCTCTGAATTGATTAATAAATATGTTTTTAATTAGTTTTAATCTACTTCTTCTAGTTGCTAGTTATAAGAGAAAATTTCATTAATAATGTTCCATAAAATTTCTTTGTTCATTTTTATGTCATAAATGTAGTTACGTAGGTTTCAGTAACTCGGTTGTTATACCTGGAAAAAGTGTTTATTATTTTTTTTGTTGTAGTGCATTCTTCTTTGAACCGCCCTTCAGCTCCCACTCAGAAAATCAGAGACCCGAGTGAGGACCAGGAAATGACGTGGGATCTCTACCGACTCGCCAAACGTCGTTTGGAGGCGGAAGTGGCCACTGCGAATAGTAAGGTCCTCCGATATAAGAAAAAATGCGTTCTCTTTAAAAAGGAAGCGGAGGCATCCCACTTACAAGAACGTACCTGGAAGAAACAGGTGGAGTCTTTTTCAGAGATTATCCGGTCCAGCCATGACCGAGAAATTTTACTCCTCCAGGGAAAAGTCCCTCTTGAACCACTCATGATTGAGAAGGGCACGCAGACTCCTCGGAGCTAGTGCACATACACATTTTATAAATAAACTTATCGTTTGACCTTTCTTCTGAATTTCGTTATTAACTTAATATTCGCATAAGATTTTGTAGACGAGTTATTTATAAATTAACTTAATTTATTTTAGTGCCTCACATCAATTTCCCTAACATTCTTCGTCGATGCCATCGTAAAATGCGCCGTCTGTTTCTGGAACGCCACTTAAAGCGTAAAGCAGATTGGGCCCTTCTTAAACATCTGGCCCAGAGGGATAAATTGATAAAACGGCTAGATTTAATCGTAAAGAAACAGAGCGATTTGGTGACCAAAACCAAGGCTCTAGAAGCAGAGACAAAACAGCTATTACAAAGGAAAATAGAATTCCTAAAGCAATACATAGCAGACCTGTCCCGCCAGATTGGAAATTCAACTTGGGTCCAATGGGACGACAATGACGATGTCGCCACCTTTAATTTCACAGTAACGGATCCAACTCAATGGTTAGACCCAGAAACTCTGGATTTGCTGTAAATGTTTTGTAAAATAAAATGTATATAATTAACGTTGTGTTCCTTTTGAAAAAGTTATATCAACAGGGGAAAATAGTGAACCCGAATACAAAAGTTGTGATCGGGCACCTCGCATTAAGCGAGAGGTCAACCACCATCAACTGAATGCCTACCCTAGGGGCGGTTGGTTAAATTCTTGAAAGGGTGTCCCTGAGGACTGAGGCAGAAATATTTTATGTAATAGAAAGTATCAATAAAAATTATCGAAACAATTTAAAATTTGAAAAAATATTAAAACTTGGTAACCGCCAAAAATTGAAACTTTGTAAAAAAGAAAAGGATTAACAGAACAAGACAGAATTTAAACATTTGAATATTTTTTTTAATAAAATGGAAAGCAGAAACAGAAAACTTTAGAGAATCCTAAATCATACGATCAAAATAATTATAGAGAATTCTATACTGAACGATATAAATTATTTTTGAAAATTATAAATTAATTATTACCGAAAATCTTAAATTGAACGAATTATCGGAAGCACTTGTGAACTCCAATCAACAGTAAATTTTTATTTGGTTAAATCAGTGATTAACAAATTTGTTAAAATAATTTCAGTTGGTTAGTTAGTCATTTTTTAATTTTTTTATTTGATATTTTGATAAGTTCATAAATGAATATAAAAAATTTTGAGCATTATATACATCCCAGTTATCCAAATATTGATCCAGGAGACACTTTCGGGTTCTACAGATTTCTTTTATTAATCATCATCTTACATTTAAATTATTTACAATTATAAAAATAAAAACACAACTTGAAAATATTCTATTAAATTTAAAGCTTCGATCAATATTTTTTTGTTTTTTAAAGTATTTTGAATTTTAATCAGAAACTGAATTTTTATTATTCAATATTTATATTTACAATATAAATATTTTTTTGAATTAATTTATTTTATTGAACTTGAATTGGTTAATTTACATTTTTTTTGATTAATTATTTAATTATTATATTATGGGTGCAGAAAAGTAATGAGAAAAGTTTTAAAAAAAATCAAAACTATTTTATTCATTAACAAAAAACAATTATTCATTTACATAATTGCCATCATTTTCAATAACTCTTTGCCATATATTCACCAACAAATGAATACCATCCGAATAAAATTTGACTTCTTTTTCAACAAAATACTTAGAGTGGTCCAATTTCATCTCTTCTAAACTTTTATAAGTATTACCTCTTAAAATGTGTTTGAGAGAACAGAAAAGATAATAATCTTCTGGGGCAATGTCCGGACTATATGGGGAATGTTGCAAAACTTTAAAGCCAAAATATCTGATGTTTAATTGAGTCATCTTTGAATTGTGTGATTTTGCTTTATCATGAAGATGAATAACGCCTCTTCTGTTAATCAATTCAGGACATTTCTTTACCAAAACCGATTTTAAAGATTCTATTTAGTAGATTGATACTAGCGTACAGAACAATGCCCCTTCCCCATCACCGGCAACTGTTTTGGTGTTTTTTGATTTGTAGCATTTTAATTGGACGTTTCGAATATAAAATAAAATTCGGGTTGGAATGGTCAAATTTTGGCTCTGGAAGGTCGAATTTTGAAAATTCGTTTTTTGTCAAATTCCATCGTATAGTTTCGAATCTGGAATTTATCGTCTTAGAATTGAAAGGTGAACATTTTTTGTATATGGTTGGCTATATGAATATGCTTAGTTCTCTGGGAAAAGGTACTATTACACGGAAACTGTTGCCTTTGTTTTTTAAATTTCTCAATCAAACCTTATGAGATTGCTTTGTAAATGGTACTATTCGATTTGAAATAAAATTACGAACACATTTTTACAGGGTTTGCTGTAAAAATATGCTTAGTTGAAAGGATTTATATTGCCAAGCGCCATGTCGCACCGAGGATGAAAAATTATTTTTTCTAGAAATACTTATGATAATCAAACAAATTTGGTATTGTTGAACTTAGAATTAAAAACTGAACATATTTTACATAGGGTTTGTTGAACAAAAATGTTTGGTTCTCTCAAAAAAGGTACTAGCGCACGGAAACAGTTGACCTTAATCTACGAATTTCTCGGTGAATGATTATGATATAAACATAAGTTTACCATATGGACATTTTAGATTATTGAACCGCAATAAATAAGACAATAATTCAGAATTTCTAGTAACAGGTAATGATTTGATTAATAAATTGAAACTAATTAATTTAATTTATTAGTTATTTCAATAATAAATTTTCAATCAACGTTTTCAATCAAAAACGAGATTTTTATTAAATAAATTTTTGTATTAAAAATATCTTTGTTTTAGTATAAAGTTTTAGTTTTTTACTTGTCTTTTTATGATTTCTAATGTTCCTCTGGGTGTACTATAATATTCAATGTTTGATTTCTCTGTATAACCTTTTATGTATAAGGTTTGTTAATTTTTATCCGTGTTATTTATACTCACCGTTAAGTTTCCAGTCAATTAGTATCCATTCCGATAAATTTTGAGATACTTTTGATATTTTCAAAAATGTTAAAAAATCATGGAGAGAGGATGTACTTATTTGTTATGATATTTTAACTTGGCATAGTCACATTTTCCTCTTGTGTAAAATAATACCAAATTTTAGTCTATAGCTATCATCTGTGCACAGAGATCAGAGAGCTAAAATCTGAGTTTTGAGATTTTTTCATGAGAAAACCTCATTTATTTAATCAAGTTTTCACTTTAGCTATTTTCGGTTAACATATGTGGAATAAGCGAAACATTCTCTATTGAATAGACACTTTGTTGAAATATTTAAGATAGAAAGGGTTTTTGAAAGGTTTTTATTTGTGAAAAATTATTGCCGTAAAATTCTCAGGGTTTGGCATAAAAATCTTTGAAATCTAATATATAGAACATATTTTTTCAAAAGTTTAGACTGTTCACCCAGATTCCCATAGAAATTGCATTTAAAAATTTTAAATTTTCATATTATTTAAACAATATGATCGGTTTGCCCGAATTCGTATAAAAAATTCACATAAAATTTTTCCCAACTTAAAAGCCTGAAAAAATATTACTGCTCAAAAAGCCTGAAAATGTTCTCCAAACAAAATACACAGTAAAAATTCTGCCGCTTAAAAAGCCTAAAGAGCAATAGTTCATGAAGAAGGCATAGCCGAAATATTGAACTATTTATTAAAATAGAAGAACACCGTTTTGATCTTTGCAATTGAAATTTAATTTTAACTAATGAAACTTGTATTTCAAAATATTTGTTTAATTTTTTCTCTGATATTTATTGGCATATTAACATTTATTAACATTTGTAAAAAAATTTTTATTCTTCAATAATAACATAACAAAAGGAATAAATTTTTTTCTCATTACTTTTCTGCACCCTTAATAAATTACAATGATTTTAGTACTGTCTTCTTTAATTGAAATGGAAAACACTAGGAACAGAATACATTTCCATACTTCACAGGAAAAAACATGAATAATTACTAATTAAAGAAGATAATTCTAAAACCAATATAAGATAACATTAAATTCACTTTAGAGAAATCAATTGACTTTGAGATTCCTTTTCTAAACACTTTATTCCAAAAAAAACCTGGTGAATTATTAACTACTCAATTATATATGAAACCATTTCACAGTGTACATATATTACCTTGGAGTAGTAATACTACCATCATTAATAATATGAAGACAAAATGCAAAAATTCGAAATACTAACGAAATAAATATAAAAAAACATTTTGATAGAAGCTTTTAATTTAATGAAATATGAAATACGATCAATGATTAAATCCATCAATTATTCTCAAAATAATTGTAATTGTAAAAATAAATTATAAATTTAGATATTTAATTAATAAAATTACTGTGAATTCAAAGATTAATTAAATTTATAAGAGATATTTGATAGCAATACAGAAATAATGAAAATATAAAAAATTAAAAATTTTAAAAATGGTTTAACAATTTTAATTAAATATTTAAATCAAATAATTTTCTAATAAATAATAATAAAACTTTATAAATTATTGCTTAAATATGTAATAATAATTTTTAGAATTTATGCATTAATTTATTTAAAATTTTCATCAATATATTCGAAAACTTGCATATTTAACGAAAACGTTGTAAGGATTCATCAGTTTGTTGGGACAGAACCCAATCATGTCTACCATCATTGTTTATGGCCAGTTAAACTAGTTAATTAATAAAAGTTGCCGGAAAAATAAAATTATTAATGATTAAATCAAGTTACTTTCAAGGAAATCTCGATTAATCTCGTACAAAAAACTTCCAAATTGTCAGAATAAATAAGAAAAATCTAGTTTAACAATTATATTCTAGAAAATAAAGGGGAATTAATCAAAAAACAGAGAATAAAATTCAAAATTTGGAATCAAAATATCAAAAAATGATTTCTATAAATCACGTTAATCAACCAATTGGTAATCGATCAAGGCCGTGAAAATTGGTTTAAAAGGACTCCCCAACCTTATTAAAACTAATCTAATATATTATTAGATATCAGGAGTTATTAAAATTAGAATAACCCTTTAAAATTTTGATATAAACCGTTGTGAGGACAATATCAAATAAAAGCATAATCAAAGTAATTAATGGAAGTCAATATCGCAACAAAGAAAAATATTTCGATACAAAAGTACAAATTGATCCGTTTCACTATCTAGTCAACGTCAATTAAAATCTCCAGATCAATTAAGAGGACAAATTTACAAAGGAATTGGCCAATTATTTATCAAACTTCAACAATTACTGTCGGGATTCTCTCATCGTCAATCCGGAAAGAAAAATCGATCGATCCAGCAATTATCTCAAAGCTTACAATTACAGTTTAGCTTTCCCGATAACTCTAGTTGATTCGGAATATCATCAAACAGCATAATCGGCATCCGAACCACAGTGTAAGCTCAAGAATTTGCTTCGTTAATCGCACAGACAATTATCTCTCGTCAATATATATACGCGAAGGAGGAACTAACAGCATCGAGATAGAAAGAGATATAGATATAGATTGATTCATTCTCGTTTCTAAATCAACTTAAAATATTAATTGCCGTGTCGACTTATTTATCCTCAATCTCAACGTCAATTCCAGTGTAGTCATCGAGCAAGTAAGTAATTTGGTTTATTCATATTTTTATATAATTTATTATGATCAAAAATATTAAATGATTCAAAAAATAGTTTTTATTGTTTTTATTTGGCTCAGTTTTATTAAAATTAATTATCACCGTTAACCACAGTGTCCAGAGATTTTAAGTATTACTGTTTCGCTTTTAAATCACCTATTCAGATACCGTTACCATCGTTAAGGCGCGAGTATAGTAAATCGTTCGCTACCAATACCACTACTCACAAGTACTAAAATACATCGTCACTAAACGTTTCATTAACGTATAATGAACTACAGATTAAGCAGGATTTAATCTGAAATGTTTAGAGATGGACGAGAATACTCCCAAAAACGTGGCAAATCAACAATTATTTCAACTCCGTCCCAGCAGAACCTTCGGTCAAGAGGTACAGATCGCGGCCAGTTTTGATGGTCTATTAGCTACAACAACCAACTGGTC
>MQRL01615268.1:5020-15776 GCA_001938525.1 Dugesia japonica
AATCTCCATTGGAAAACTAAATATAATTATTTTTATCTTAACAAAGAAACTGATGAACTTTTAGATGATTTATTCTAGTTTATTTCTCATAATTTCTTTTCTCATAATTTCTTCTAATTCTTCGTCTGTGTATATAATTTTATAATTACTTCTTTTTTCTCTTTCTTTTTCATATTCAATTGCTTTTTGTCTTAATTTATCTCTTTTAATTTTTTTCGGTCGTTCTGACATTATAAATCTATAATAATCGGTTCCTTTTTTAAATGGAATAGTCTTATCTTGTTCCTCACGTGTTTTATTTAACCATTCCCATGCTAAAATTTCATTTCTTTTTATTATTTCCAATTCACATTCATTATTATGTTTTTTATAATAAGATTCACAATAATCGATATAATCTGTTGTCATTTTAAGATAAAAATTTTAATCATAGATATCAAATTCAACAATTTTAAGTGTTGCATATTAAATTCAACATATCAAATTCAACATATTAAATTCCTAATTATATTCCTAGCTTAGCGCGCATTTCAGAAATAACTTTATTTTGATTTTCAAGTAATAATTTTAAATTATCATCTTTAGATTTTTTATGTCCTGATATTAATTCATGAACATCTGATACCATCTTTTTAGAAATACTTAATTCATCATCTGTTAAAATTTCATCATCAACTGCTTTCTGTTGAAATAAGAATAGTTTATTTTTAACACATTCAAGTTTAGTTATTAATTTTGAATATCTTTCTTTTCGAGATTTAACAAATGAAGTGTTCATTGTTCCAATTACAGGCAGAACTGAAATGGCTCCCGTAATAATCGGGATTCCAATTCCAGTCAATGCAATTCCAACTGGAGTTATAAATATTATACCAGCTATTCCAATTCCTGCACTTAAAAGTATCTGTGTATATTTAATTCCAGAATCAATTCTATTCCATTTCTTTTCTAATTTCTTATAATGTTTAANTTTATCTTTAATATAATACAAATCATTTTCAAAATCTTTAATTCTAGATAATGACAATTTATTTTTTAAATCTTGAATAGTATAACTATCATCTCTTAGGCTAGGATAAATATTATTATCTTCTATCATTTTCATTAATTAAAATTTGAAGCCGTCAATAAATTACCAAGGATAATCATTTCTAGAATATTCTTTCATTCCATAAAGTAAATTTGGGTGTACTAAATGAAGTGTAATAAATTATTTCTTTTATACTTTTAAGTGTTGGCTCATCTCCATTATAAGTTTTTATTAAAGTATCAATTCTCTTAACCTGAGATTCATTAAGATATTCTTTCAATATTTCATCTGGAATTTAAAATGTAATTAATTTAACATTTAAATTCATTAAAAAAATTTCTTTTGGTAACATTATTTCTATAAAATTTATTTTATTTACATTTAAAATTTCTTTGCTTTCTCGATAAATATTCATAAGATTATCATTAGGTTTAACAAATAAAAATGTTACTGCAACATGATTAATTTTAATGTAATAACTAAATTTTGGAACTTCACAGAAACCATCTATACTTATTCCAACTTTATTATTTAATTTTGTATATAATGAAATAATTAAAGAATCTTTAATATTAAAATAATGATCACTGAATGTTGTATGTTTTATACAATCTTTTCTTGTAAAATCTAAATCATTTACATATTCATTAATACTATAACTTGGGAGTAAATCATTTTTCTTCATTGGAATAATTGAAAATAGGAATGGATTAGAATCCAATTTATAGGGTAAATAATTATCAATTAAATGTTTTATTTTTTGAATGTTAAATGTTTCAGATAAAATATTAAATTTATCAATAAAATATTTATGAAGATTAGATTTTATCTTATCAAATTCTTTAGTTATATCTTCATATTTTTTACTGTTATCTAACATTTGTCTTATAGCTTTATTATCTAATTTTTCAAATAATAAATCAATATTGTTAATTTGTTTTTTATTAAATTTTGGTTTTATTTTTTCATACTCTTCTTTTAATTGTTCATTTGTTACCATTTTTTCTCTCTCAACACTTAAACCATATATCCAAAATCCTTTTGGTAAAATTATTTCAAGTAAATTTATTTCTGTTTCAGTGACATCTTGTCCAAATTCATTATAATAATTTTCATCCCCAGTATTTGTATAATCATAAATAATATTATTAATATTAATAGTATAATGAAAGGTTTTATTTTTATAATAACAACCCTTTATATAAACATAAATTTTTTCATTTATCTTTGTGGTTAATTTAACAGAAAAATCATTTAAAAGATAAAAATGGTGATTTTCCATTTTACCTTTTATTTTAAAATCTAAATTGGTAACATATTCACCCATAACACTAAATTGTAGAAGATCGCTTTTATCATCGCAAATAAGTGAAAATATGTGTTTTTTAGTGTCAAGAAAAACATATGGTAAATAATTATCAATTAAATCTTTTATTTTTTCGAATGAATTAGATTTAAATAAAATGTTAAATTTATTAATAAAACTTTTATGTAGTTTTGGTTTTATCTTTTCATACTCAATTAATATTGTAAAGTAGTCAAAAGTTTTCTTATCCAAATCATCATCCAATTCTTCAATTTCTTTTTTCAATGTAACATTAACGAATTGTCCGGAGGTCAGCGTAGCACCTTCTTTTAATTTAACTAATAAATCACTTTTTTTATATGAAAAAACAGATAATCTTAATCTTTCAATTTCATTTTTGATATCATTATATTTTGATATTGAACATTTATTTGTTAGATTTTGAATTTTAAGGTTCTAATCCGGATTATTCAAACGTTCAGCTTTATATTGTAAATAAAGTTTATTGATTTCAGTTTGATCCAGTTTTAATAATTTAGTGAATATTAATTCATGTTTCTGTAATTTATCTTCAAGAGATTTAATATATTTTAAATTAACTGCATCATTTAATTCTATAGGATCATCTATGATTTTTAAGCATGTTATAATATCACCTGTTTCATTTACAAATTTATTTTCAGCATATGACTCTGACATTTTAATTTTAGCATTTACAGATTTTAATATTTCTGTTGAATCGTTGGAATCAGCTTTCACACCAAACTTATTCATCTCTTTTTTAATATTCTATTATAAAGATCTAACATTTCACTGTTGAAATTTTAAATAAAGATCTTTCATTTCACTGTTAAAATGTTGCACTTGAATCTTTAGTTTTTTCTAATATTCTATTATAAAGATCTAACATTTCAGATATAATATCTTCAAATTCAATATGCTGGATCTTATATAAAAAATAAATACATAAGATTCCACATATTTCAGTGTTAAAATGTTGCACTTGAATTTTATTGTAAACTTTTACACTTGGGATTTCTTTTAATGGTTTTAAACCAAAAGAATCGAAATATTGATGATTATGGTAAGCAACCCAATGTGTTCCATTTTGATTTGAATTTTGATAATTAAAAATATAATTCATTCCAGGAGCAATCCTCCATTTTTCATTTTTCATGTAAATTTCGAGATCCATTTTTAAAAAGTTGGATATTGAATATAAATCAAAATTTGTGGTCATGTTGATTCCAAATGTTTTTAAAAAATCTAATAAGTTATATGCTTCTGACATTTCTTATAAAAATATTATAATCTAAATGTTAACATGTTAAATGTTAAAATCTATAATCGATATTTTCTTGGTTAAAATCTAAATGTTAAAATCCAAATTTATAATCGATATTTTCTTAGATGAACTAAAATTGTAATTGTTTCTTGGTTAAAATCTATCGTGTTAAAGTTTTCATCTACGATGTTAAATTTAAAATCATCAATGTAATCTGTGTTAATTTTAGAATAAATAGGAGGTGATGGTCGTTCAACTATTTTATATCCAAATGGAACTGTATTAATAGGAAATGAATATAAAAGATTAATTTGTTTTGTTTTTGTTTCTTCTACCTTCGATGTAACATAGTTACCTTTAACAATGTCACATGTAATATTTAACGCGTTAATATTTGTAATATTAATTTTATTTTCTGAATAATAATTTCCAGGTTCATACTTTCCAGGTTTAAATCCTAGGATCTCGTGAAAGAATGAATTAGAATCAAAAGTTATTGTTACTTTAGTTTTAATGTTACATTTAGATGTTGCAGTGTCAGGTTTAATCTCTAGATATTTTTCTAATCGATTTGACATTTCTCTAACTTCATATGATCCAGGTTCTAGGTATTTTTCCCCTTTTATGTCTTCATATTGTGGCTTTATGGTTGTTGGTTTTTGTGGTTGTTGTTGTTGTTGTGGTTGTTGTTGTGATAGCCCTGTGTCTTCCTTTATGGTTTTGGTTGTTGGTTGTTGGTTTATTAAGATTTTACCTTCAACATGGAATTTATTATTTAAATCGGTAATATTAAAAATTATATTGTAGCATGAAAAATATAACAATCCAAGTTCGTATTCTGAATCTAATTTTATTGGATAATCCATGTTAACTTTTAAATTATCTTCTGTTCCAACTACTAAGAATTGATGAGACATTTTCTTTAGAAATATTTTACATTTTATTTAAAATATTTGGACTTATATTTTTTATAAATAATATCCGACAATAGTCCTTTAGATTTTAATTGTTTACAGAGAGTCTTGATTTCGGATGAGAGATTATCATGTCCAGATTTTGCAGCTGAAATTAATAATGTTAACTTTTCAAATAATGCTAATGGATTTTGTTTTCTGTTTTTATGACCACTTCCACTTTTTATCTTTAAATAATTATAATATGAATCATTTTTAGGTGGTTTTACCAAATCTAAATATAATGGAATATATTTTTTTCTTGTTTCTATAAATGATGAATTTATTTTTTCTTTATTTCCTGAAATTAAATCTATTAAAATATTATTAAATGAATTAGCTTTTATTCCTTCAGAAACATAACTAGTGGTGTCCCTTTTATAAAAAAATATTTCTTTATCATTTTTAGGAAATTTTAATGTTAAGAATTTTTTATCATTAACAGTTGTATAATACATTTTTGGTGTTGTTAATTCTGTTAATGAATCTGTTAAATTAAAATCATCAATTTTTAAAATTGGATGTACTTTATCTTTTTTAAATATTTCTAATATTTCTTCTTGTTGTCCTTGTGGTTTTTCTAGCTTTATGGATCTTTCTTCCTCTATTTCATAATCAGATTTATTATATTCTGGTTCAGATTCTGGTTCTGGTTTAGTTAATATAGCATCGTCTTCTGTTTTCTTTCTTGTTATTCTTTTAGGTGGTTTTCCAGGATCAACTTTTCTAAATTTATTTTTTAATTTAGTAACATAATCACAATTAGTTGGTAAAGGAGATATTAATTTTAAATAAGTCTCAATTTCTTCAGGTGATTCTTTACCATCAATATTTCCTAGGATCATTCTAAAAATTCCATCTGAGTATGGTATAACTTCGGATTTAAATAAGAAATATTTATTATCGAGTTCGGAGAATAAATGAATTTTATTTTCTTTTAGGGTTATTTCTAGAAAACTTTTAATTTTATCAAGTGCTATGACATCTAATTTAGAAAACCTAGGGATAATTGTTTGAGTTAATTTTCCGGTGGCATTTATGTTTTCAATGTAATATTCGGGTATGAATGGTAAAATTTTTTTATTTAAAAAGAATTTTGTTATATCATTAGTTTCTGGTTTAATTTCTCGTGATGTTTTAAGTTTTTCAATTGCAGAGATCATTGGAAGTTGTAGACTTGACAAGTTAGATTGTAAACTGTTAAAATCTTGAACTTTAGAACAAAAAAAGATATTATATTTTTCTTGAGCTTTAATTAATGCTTTTAATTCTTTAATTCTTTGTTCGACTTCCATTATTTCGCGTAGCTCTTTTATAAAGATTTAATTTGTACGAAGTCGTCCTTTATGGATCTTTCCAGCTTAGCGCGTTATGTTAATAATCATCTGTTTCATAATCATCGGTTACATAATCATCTTCGGTTTCATAATCTTCGGTTTCGGTTTCGTTATCTATTTCTCCTCCATTATATGTAGGATATGGATTTAAATATAAACCATTTCCTTTCTTAATTATACGAGTTCCAGATTTAAACTTTTTAGTTAAATTTTTAAATTTAGGATCAATATTTCTTAAATATTTATGTATTGCGGTTCCTTGATATGGATTTAGATATATTCCCTGGCCTTTGTGGTCTTTCTTTTTATGGTTTTTGATTCCTGATCCTGATGTTCCTGGTCCTTCTGCCTTTATGGATCTTCCTGTGGTTAGTTTTTTAGCTTCAACTTCTTTTTGGATATCAATTAATTCACCTTCTTTTTGTTTGTTAATTGTTTCTCTCGATTTTGCAACTGTTTTTGCGACACCAGCTGCAATACCGGATGCAACACCTGCTGCAGCACCTGTAGTTGCTAATGCTGCAATAATTGCTGGTAATGCTGCTAAGAATGCGAAACCACCTTCAGAATGTTTTTTAATAGCCTCATCTTTAACTTTTTCAGAAATATAATAATTTTTACCATTAATACGTACAGATTTACATTTTCTAGAATTTATAATTTTAATTAATTCTTCTTCTGTTGCTTCTGACATTTTTTAATATCAATATTTAGTATTTCTAATTTAATTATTAACAATTTACAATTTAATTTTAATAGTGATACTTTTAATTCAAACATTTTTAATTTTAGAATTTAAAATTATACTTTTATATTAAACTAGAACATTCTAAATTATTTTTTCTAACGAGAGCAAAGAGTGCATTTATTTATTAGATCTAATCTGAAATGCCATTGTTCACACTCACATAGATATTGATTACCATGTGGCCATGTTTTAATTCCATCATCATCAATTATTCTTTTATCATCATATGCCATTAATACAATTTTTCTTTGTTCTTGAATTTCAATTTCATGATTTTCTGATTTTAATGAGAAATTTGTTCCATAGATTGTTTTCTTTGAATTATTTAATATTGAATCAAAATCTCGCATTAATAATTCATTATTTTTCTTGACACCTTTATTTTTATAATCATGTCCTTCTTTATTTTCCTCTTTATTGAAAAATGAATATGCATAAGATTTTGCTTTTACAAAATCACCTTGTAAAATTTCACATTTAGGTTTTTCATCTTTCATCTGGAAAAGATCCTCTCCTAATAATTTTTCTAATTTTATTAAATTATCTCTACCTTTTACCTCGACAAAGATACAATCCGTGTCGGTATAATGAATTTTATAGTTATCTTCTCCAAGTAATGGTTGCATTTGAATGTAAATAAAATCATACATCACTTGTTTTGCATGTTCGAGAATTGTGAAGCCAATATATGGAAATTTATTATATCTTAATTTCCCCTTTTCCATTAGTATTGCAGCAACTGTGGCTTCATTTGAATCATCTAAACAGAAGATTTTAGATGATTTAAATGTTGGTTTAGATGCAAGTCTTTGATATGCTTTGTCAGTAGAAACAATTTCTATGTTACATCGATTACGGATATTCTCTAGGGTTTTCCCATAGAATGCGTTTATCATTAATTTATAAATATAATCTCCGAAGACATCTTTATTTTTTTTAGCTGCTTTTCTTAAAACCACTAAATTTTCAACATGATCTTTAAGCCATGTTGAAACCGGCATTTTAATCTTTTTATGAATCTTTACTAGTTTCATGCCAAGTTTTAAATAGAGATCTAATGTTGAACCGAGGACAATATAATTCTTTTTATCAAATTGGTTTAATGTAAGTTTAATGTTATCTTTTAATATTTTCTTGTTAAATGATTTTTGATAGTTGCTTAACATGTCTTCTGTAATATTTATTCTTTCGGGACATAATGGGAAATATTTTGTCTTATCATGGATCTCTCTAGGATATTCAAGATCAACTTCGTAAATGAAATTAATTTTTTCTGTGGGTGCTTCATATAGTAACTCCCCAGACTCATTCGGTTGACACACGTAAAATTCACCTGTTGGTAACGGTCTTGTCATGCAAGATGCATATAATGAATTTTCATCAATATATTTTATAAATGTTTCTTCCATTAGATTATCAATATATTTATCTGGAATAAATTCGTGAGTGTTCATTGTTTTTATTAGATCTTCATATTGTGTTTTATTTAATTTTCTAGTTGATTGATTTTTATTATATGAGAATACTTGACGCTCACCTAATGTGCCAGAATACCCACCTCGAATTCCCTCTTCAATCATTAAGAAAATATCATAGGTTTGGGGTTTGGCATATTTTAAATAAACACCAGCATTTAACATTCCAGTTTCCCATGAATATTCTGGTGCTGAATATGAATAACATGGATCTAATTTCAAGAGATTATTTAAACATGAATTTCTAAAGTTTTCTAAGAAGTCTGTTAGAATTAAAATATCAAGTTTCATATAGTGAAGCATGTAATCCCACATGTTATTAAAATCTAAATAATCTATTAAAAATTCATCATATTTATCGTTGGGTATTTCTTTTTGAGTTAGAGTGTTAAAGAAATCTTTTCTAGTTGGTGTTCTCTTTTTCTTTAATAATTCTTCAACTTCAGTGATAGTGTTGCCTTTTACATATTCATATGGAAATGAGATTTTCTTGGGTTTTAAATTGAAAGATTTTAAGATTGGATAATTACCTGAAGATGTTAACAAATCACCCATAATTTCAACTGGTGTATTTGGTAATAATCTTGCCGAATCTAAGAATTTAATATTTCGAAATTGAAATGAAATATAATTATCTGATGTGTGAGGAATTATCTTTTTTACTTTTCCTGGAAATCTTGTTAGAAGTTCTCTGAAAAATAAATGATTATCATAGCCGGATGCGTTATGAAAATAAAATGGTATGAATAGATTTTTTACAGAAAAGTCGTATAAATTACATTTTTCATGTGAATAACCACGGAATTCACCTGTGAAATGATTATGATCTATAACTGGTTTCTTTTCAATGAAAGGTTTGTTACAATAATAACACTTTTGATCTATGAATTCTGGGGGTTGTCCGGAGAATTCGATTATTAATTTATTTTCTTTTATATCTTTTATTTTTTTACTAATAGAATCTAAAAAATTAAAGAAAGCTATATTAAGATTTTCACCTGTTAAACAATAATATTTAGATTCTAGTAATTCTTGATGTTCACTATGAAGATAAATTCCTAGAGACAATGCTTTTTGTTTTTTCTTTGAATTTGTGTATGCTTCAAAATCACCTATTAATAAGAAAGGTAATTTATTTTTCTGGTAAAATTTCTTAAATAAATAATAATGTTTGCGTTCAAATACAATGTTATTTGGTTTGTGGTTAATGCATGCTTCTTGATGTTTCTTTAGGACTTCTTCAGAAGAATAGGAATTCATACATCTTATGCATGGATAACATTTATTTCTTGCTCTTGTGAAAAATATACCTAGATCCCGACATAAGACATAATGCTCTTTATATATCAAGAGATTACATTTATTTTCTTCTTGCGAAGGTTTTGCTGTGTGATGTGAAATGTGCAAAGGTTCAAGTTTCTTTTTATCATTTGTGGCGAAAACATTTATTTTAAAATCATTTAATTTCTCGAATTTGGAAATATCAATAATTTTCATTGGAAATGTGAAATTTGAATATTTTAATTCTTCTAAATATGGAATGTAATTAGAAACACGCGATGCATTTGGTAATGGATGTTTGTGAGCTAGAATTGAAAATAGAAAACATTTATCATCTTTATTTTCTATGTTAATTACTCCTTGTTTTTTAAATGGTAATTTACAATATGTAGCACCACTTTTTCCATCATATTTATTTAAGAATAATGTATAATCAGCTAGATATAGCATTGTCCAACCCGAACCTTCAAGATTTCTTTCTTCAATGCGTTTATTTAAAAGATTAAATATTTCATTGACAATGTTATTAATTTCAGATCGAATTATAATTATTTTATTATCTGAAGGTGTTTTAAAATCTCTTTCGGTATCTTCTTTTAAATATCTAGTTGTTACCGACAAACTTACAATTATTTGTTTTTCACATTTTAAATATTTCTTAATAATTAGATTTATATCTCTTTTAAATTTATTAATCATTCTAATTGGATTTTCGTGATTTAATACAATATCATAAAACAATTCCGTTTTAGAATCTTTGAAATAAGATATTTCATGTTTTTTAAACATTCTTAGTGCATCTCTAATTTCAGGCTCATAATCAATCGCCTCTTCACCTGGAAGTTCATCAAAATTTAATTTATTAACTTTTTGTTTGTGTTGTAAAGAATTAAAATGTTCTCGAGCATTACTTTCACTTTTAAATTTTAAATTACAAATTTTACATTTTAATGGAAATTTTTCACGATTTCCACATGTATAATTTAAATGCGAATTTAAATCACTTTCTCTTTTAAATCTTTTATTACATTTTTCACATTTAAATGTTAAATCATTATAGCAAGTTCTAGATGCAATATGCCCATTTAAACCTGCTTTATTTTTAAACGTTTTATTACAATTGTCGCATTTAAATATTTCCGGCATTTTTATATAGAATTTATTTAATTATACGATGCAAAAAAGAGGATGTTTTTTGTTATTTAAGAGGATATTTTATAATAATTAACATTAACATCCTAAAACCGAAAAGCGTAATATAACACAACCCCCCTTGAGCCAAAAGCGTAATAAGCATAATTACCATACTGAATTTTAAGGGTCCCCCCATGATTTGTAAGC
>MQRL01615748.1:3776-15686 GCA_001938525.1 Dugesia japonica
AGTATTTTATATTATTTTTATTATTTGTCTTATTATTTCCTACTCGTACATCCAAATGTCATCGTTGTATCTCCAAATTTGGGTCCTCTACGTCAAATTTTCATTTTTTTCCCGTTTCAATAATAATCGTATAATAATTATAATAATAATAATAACATAATAATAATGATACTACAAGGCAAAATATCTGGTCCAGCACCTATATTTTACTTAATTTTCCGCTTGTTCTCTGTTAATTTTCGTATTATCTGGGGATGATTTGTTAGCTCTTTTCCACTAAAATTATTTGTTCTAGCCCAACAAATTACTGGGGGTCCTCAAAAGATTCCGCCCCGGAATTTCTCTCGAAAATTTCTTTTAGTATCATTCCCTTCGGAACCTCGTAACTTTATTCATCATAACCCGACTTCTAATCTTATCTAGGCTTTGTCAAATTTAAACCGGTCAAAAGGTCCCTCAAGCAAGAGTCTAATAGGTCATAAAATTAAGTAAAGTAACGAAAACAAGATGAAGAAACAAAAATACATTATTTCATTAAAATATCAATACACATGCATAATTAACCATCATAATATAATCATAAATAAATAAACACACTGTCTACACAATTATTGATCAAATACTAGTCACTCAACATTTTAAATTCGCCGATCAAAAAGATTTTTTGTCACTATATCAAAGGATAACTGTATAACCGTATAGTTTATTTACTCAGTTTCTTTAGTGCCAACAGAACCGACTTGGGAGATAACTTCAGCTTGGAGATGAATAAACGGATTTGGAGACAACTTTGCAGCATAGAACCGCAAGATACACGAAAATGACCAAATTGACAGTAATGGACTGTCAGAGAACATTTGGATATGGAGATTGTCATAGATACACATAGAAATAGTTTTACATATAATCATGCTAGTATGTAAATTGTTACACGCAGCACCGCACTGCTCGGAAAGAAGGACTCACCAACCCCAGAACAGATCCTCCTCAGACGCTGAATATGGCCATTGAGATAATTGTGTTGAATTGGGAAAACTACTGGAAGGTTGGGAATTGGATTGGTCGGTTTTCTGCTCTGCGTATTGATCCAACAAACTGACTTGGAGCGCTACTGCCCGCCCATTCGTTTTATAAATATAGAACGTTTGCTCTACCTTCGTCAGATTGACCTGTCGAGGGGGAATTACTGCTCGGATAGGAACTTTCTTGTGACGCGCATTTTCATCATGAAGAAGTTTCATTGCATTTTCTAAATTCTGTATGTCGATCGTGTTTTGTTCTTTATCTAATTTCCATATTATGCTTTCTCTTACCAATCGTTCATTATCTTTTTGCATCTAACTCAGTTTCTCTTGTTGTAACCGTTGACCTGTAATACGAGCTTTGTTGTTGTTTTATTTTGAATATTTACTCATTAAGATATTGCAAGAGCTGATTATAAAAATTACGGATTAATCGAATTTTATTTGATACTGATATTTAAAAATGGTTTTAATAATGTTTTATTTGTTGCCTTGACTGTATTGTATCCTGATTCCATTTTAATTTACAATTTACCGGGTATCACTTTCACAGATACACCACATGCCACTCCACACTGGGCCATTTACACACTAAATTTGACTTCTCCGACATTAGCGTCTCCCCAACACAGCTCTACAATATTCAAAAATCTTCAGACACTCTATATACAAATTGGCATTATTCGGATTACGCACTGATTAAATAACTATAATTGGCACTCTACTTATACTATACTTTTACTGTTTTTTGATTTTTTTGGAATACAAGTTTTTTTTACATAGTAATACATTTACTATTTAATACATATAATCTACAGTACTCTACCTCTCGACATCCATCGTCATACATTACTATCTTCTCCGTACCACATCCTCTCACTAGTCTCGATAGTGTTTAAGATTTTGGATACGCTCGGTAATCGGTTAATTTGGGATAAGATAAGCTCTGCATTTTAAGTCTGTAACTCCTCTACTTGGTGTCTCAGATCCTCTACGATTTTGTTAGTTCCGCTCAAGGTTTGTAGGTAAAGATTTTGATTCTCGGTAATCTGTCGTCTCTGGTTCTCTACTATTTTATTCAATTGGCGTATCTGCATCACATAAAAATTTTGATTCTCCACAAGGGTTGCGTTTAATTGTCGGGTCTGTTGTAACTGTTCGTTTAATACATCGGAATTCCTCATTACGCTCCGACAGTGTTCGTCCTATAAATTCTACATTGCAAAATAAGGATTTAAAGGCTTATTAAGCACTTGGGGTATAAGTTTGCGCCGGTTTCTCCATAATTGTTCTGCCGACGTCGTCTAGCTCCATATTTACTGTTAACCGTCCATTCATTGTTATCTGTTTCTGTTCCATTTTACTAAAAAAAATACTACGGTAAAAAATACTACAGTGATCCTTTCTAAATCAAGTTTACAAATTACTCCATATTTTAATTTAAATTTATTCAGCTATGCTTTACTTTACATTTCGAGCTACTCAAAAACTACATTGTGTACCTTACTGTTACATTTAGGTAATTTATTTACAACTTTGTTTCCACTAATCTCCTCAATAACTCCACAACGACTCAGTTCCTCCCTCAAGGACTCCCATACGCACCAACTCTCTTGGCGGGTGTAAATATTTTGCTGTCAACTCTCTTAATTCCAGATCTAAACGCAGTCTCAGATACTGCCCTCGTTTTGCTTTACAGACTAATATTGTTTTAATCGTCATCATAATTATCGTAATGACGCCCGCTACTCCACCACTGAATCCTGCTGGCCAATTCTTTTCATTTTCCAATTTGCTTTGCATCGTTGAGGCCTCGTGCCTCAACCTAGCTTTTACCTAGCTCAACCTTCGTGAACCGGTCTTTACCAACTCTTTCATCCATTTTCAATAAAATTGTCTTGTTGTCCATTTAAAATATTCGATGGCTTTCTCGTTGATTCACTTCCAGTTGTCGTTTTCACATACCTCGTCATTGCATGGTTTCTCTTTTTGCTTCGTACACTGGTTTCTCCCGTACCTTTCTTCATGAAAATTGTTGTTTTCGCCGTCGTGGTCGTTTTCGGATACACCATCGTCGTCAACTTCTGTGTTGTTGACTTGACCGTTGTCGTCTTTAAGTAAGTCTTCGCTTTTGTTCTCTCTTGTGTCGTCGGTTTGTTGCCCTGGAGCGTCTCGTCTACCAATATATATTCTAATTCTAACCACTCCCCGTTTTTTCGATTAAGTTTCATTACCATTTCATTTTGATTGCAACCCCATCTATATTCTTGTATCATCCCATCTTGCGCCCAATATGTTAAAGATTGATATTGCTTAATTCGAAACAACCATTCTTTCCTACACGATACTTGGAACGTACCTTCTGCATCTTGGGGTGTCCTTTGATTCTCTTTGTCTACTATACTCATTTTTATATCGATCATAGGCCACTCTCCTCTTCGAAAGGCGGCATGCTGTCCCCATATACCTGATGGAAACTGGTTCCATTGAATTCCTGTCACACCCCGTATTTCGCTCTTCTAGACTTTCGAGATTTATCCCGCCCGTTTTTTCCGACATTTGTCTCTGAATTCGAGCCAGGCTGGCTCATATCGGTCACGCGTAAAATATAACACATGAATATAGTGGTTGTAATTAAAACTCCACTCTTGGTTGGCTTCGAATAATCCTGAATTATGGTTGATGGTAAGAAGTATGTCCTCATCCCTCACAACACCCCACGGTTCTTGGTTGTATTGGAAAATTTGAACTTGCTGTTTCTTATTACCTTTGATCTTGATGTCTAGAGACCAGGCGAATCTATAAATATCCAATCTATTTTCTTGAATTGCTCTAATCTCCTGCATTAACTCAGGTGTGAACGGCATTTCAAACAGGACATTGCCCTTGAGGTCCATCATTCCAATTACTACTATCTCGTCCTCGACTTTGTCATTATCTTTTGTGCCGCCCTCAAGAATCCCACAAAAGTTCAACGTTTCTGCTTCCTTTAGCGTTTTAGTTTTCGTTTCTGGTTCCGTAATTACATCCCTTTTTTTCAATTGTTTGCTTCGTTCTTCTTTCCACATCTCCACTTGACTTCGGCGCTTGCTCAAATTCTGTTCTTGTCCTTGTTTTGCTCATTGCCGCAGCGCTTGTAGGTACAAGTTTTTCATCGCTTCACTCTCTTCTACCAATAATGGTTGTGGATAAACATCTGCTATTCTCTGGTACTCGATTACCATATCTTCACTTCTTCTTAATCGTTCTTCGCACACTTGTTCGGTAAGTGATTTTTCTTCGTAAGATTCCTCCAGTTTTAGATATTCCTCTAGCTTTTTGTAGAGCGCACCATATTCTCTTTTATATTCTCGTTCATGATACTTTTGGAGTTCTAGATCTGTGGGCCATTTCTCCATTCTATCCCCATTTCGTATCATGGATAACTTTTCTCCTGGACGTTCTGCACCCCATTTGGGTTTTTTCCCTTGATAATACGCTTGCATTTCCAAATTTTTCTCTTTAGGTAGGTTCGTTCCACGACTCAATACTGTTTCTACTGTTAATAATATGACCGTTTCTATTTCCTTATTTTTCTCCTTTCTTTTTTGCTCCTCTTCTGACGTTGGCCACTCTTAGGATTTCTTTTTCTCGATCGTTACTGGTATTTCCGTCTTTCTTTCCTCTTTATGTTCCTCGATCCATTTTGATAACATCTTTCTCCGTACGCTTTAATCTTTTCTAGTATGGCTGTTTGCATCTCCACTTTATCTATAAAATACGCTCTCATCATAGTTATTGTCTCTGCAATAAATTGTACCGTCTCTGCCATCCTTTTGGCTTGCTCTGCTTTATATTCCGCATCATTTAGTTGTTCTTCATACTTTTCTTGACGCTTACTGTGGGCTTCCCACATAGTTTTTAATTTTTGTTTATTCTCCTCGGAGATAGTAAATTGAAAGTTTTGTCTCTTTAAATCGCAGTATGTTCTATTGCTCTCTCGCATCTCTTTCATTATTTGTTTTTTTCAATAAATTTTTTGTGAATTCTCCGTATACGCTCATTGAACAACAACTCAGGCCAATCACTCCCCCCGTTTAAAAATCGACGGCTTCGTCGATGCTTTGCATCTGAATGTTAGTTCCACTGCACCGTTCTTTTGGTGCTATTGGTGTCAACGATTCTCCTTTAACTGGTATGGTTTGGCCTAGCTTTAACCATTTCTTGGCCTCATATAACACATTCATTGCCTCTTGCAATTGACCGCGCATATCGATTGCGCATTCCAAACACAATTCTTTGTATACCGTTTCTAGTATTGGCAACTCCAGTTGGACTTCTTCAAACATTGTGGCTGGTAGTATTATTTCGTTCGCCATTTCATCCAATCTAACTGATATACCATCGTCTTCCTGATCCAAATCCACTTCTTTGGTTTCAGTGGTATTTCCGACTCTGACGTTGTCGCTGGTTCCATTTAGGTGATCTCAATTTCTTCATCACTCAAACGATCTTCAAGATTCCAAATCTGCTCGATAATCTCATCCTCGGTGGTATTGTATGTTGTTGACTCCTTGATTGATGATTTTCTCGTCCGTCTTCTTGATTTGGCAACTACTTCACTCATGTTACCTAGTGTCATTGGTTGTACAAATGATTTTATCGATGTCTGACTTGATTCTAGTCCGGATTGCAATTTATTTTTAATTTCATCGGCTGATAATTTTCGTCTGATCAATCGTTTACTACCTTCCGGTTTGATATACATTTTATTTTCTACCTTTTGTCAGATATTCAACGTTCCGATGATATCGTTATTTATTAATCCCGATTATTCAATAGTAGTACATATGGCGGCTTGAATGGAATTTTGGATTTCATCTGCTCTACTGTCCCGTAAGCCAAATCCGAGATTCTCGATTCATGACCATCTGGTTCTACGATTCTGAAGCTAAATCTAAGTGGTAATACTTCATCTTATTCGCATTTTCTCCATCTTGATATCAGCAGTTTAAATTGTTTCGGTCTCCATTTGCATTCCTCTTTACATCTGGATATTTCATAGGTCAATGATCTCAACTCCTCGATGGACAAATCACTCTGCAATAATTGATCCGCTATATGCTCCATGCTTGTTTTGTTTATACTTTTTCTTGAATTTTGGATATAAATTGATCTACCAGATCGGCGGAATCTCCACTACACTTTTTTGATTTACCGGACATTACGGCTACCATTTCTTGTGATCGACTAAACTCTTGATTTGATTTGTATTGTCGATGTAATCTCGGTCTCTGCTGTATTACTGCTACCGTTTCTCGATTTGCTAATTCAATTTCCTCATGATGTAGTTTCAATCCCCATGGCAACTTGGAATTGATATTATCGACATAATATTGTATTGTCTTTCTACACAAATTCTCACTAATTGACTTTAACATATACGGGTTTCTCTCATTTTCTCTACTTGCGATAATATAAACATTCATCATATGGCCTGGCCATATACCTGATCTCTTTACGGGATATTCATCGTGACTCTCAGTGATCTCTCCTCCACAATAAACTACAATATCCTCTCGTTTGGTTATTGGTGTACTCTCTTTTCCTTTCACCGTTTGTTTATTCAAATGTTGGATAATTTTCTTTATTAATTTATCCCAACTTGTCGTCGTTTTAATATCGAAATCTTTACTTGATTCATCCGGAAAATCTACGGTTCTCTGCACATCTTGTTTTGATATGCTATCTGCATGAGTTATCGTTAACGTATGTATAAGCGTGTACAACGTTTTCCCTCCTATCATACACAATTGATTCAATCTGTTTTTTATCTCTTGAATATTCAATTCTGTCATTTGATTGTAATTCTCGTAAATTGTTAACGCCATCTTTGCCGTAGTCGGTTTCAAACTCTTCCATGGTTCACTCTCATTTTCCGCTTCTGCAATCCGCTCGATCTTCTCGTCAGTGACGATTCTCAAATATTCCATTTTATCTATTTCGTCTACATACACATTTCTCATTTTTGTTCTAATTTGACTAATTGACTGTAATTCAAACTTTTTCGGTTTTCCGTCATCTAATTCCAACGTTAATTCAGTAATCTCTCCTGGTCTCAATTGAAACTCAATCACATGTTGATCCCCTTTATTCAACTTATCCCTTTGTATAATAATATATACACACATAATTCGATACTTCTCAAATGTTTTCTCTAAAGGTAATTTACTCAATATTGCTCGCAACTCACCCACTCTGGTGGTTTGAAGTTTCTCAACTATTTTCGTCTGCATGGTCATGCAAAAATTATCATCCATCGTAGAATAATGGATTTTTACCCAAAAATCCGATCCTACTGTTGTTATTACTATCATCTCCTGATACTCTTTAATTAATTCAGACCAATTCCTCCGTTGTTCCCATAGTATATCATAATGATAGTGTGCATCCCAGACTAAATTCAGCATTCTTCATTACGTTTGTTTCTGAATTAATTCCTTTCTCTCCAATGTGATACCCATGTATTTGTTTATTGCAGCTAAGTTATGATAGAAGTCCTCATTACTGTCCTCGTTGTCAGTAGCTGATGTTTCACTCGGCTTATTCACACTTCGTTCTCCAACATTATTTGATTGTTTACCACTCTTTTTACCTCTATTTATTATTTTACTCGAAAATGATCTCGAAAACTTTTCATCATTAACTTCTTTAGTAGATTTAATAACAACGCTCGGTATTTCAACTTTTGGTAATTCACTTGACTGGATTTCCAGTGGTGCCCTCTTCTCTGATATCGGCGCGAGATATTTGATTTGGCATTTATTCAACGAAATCATTATATTTTTAGTTGTTCTAAAGTAGAAATAGGCCAAATTAGTTCGTTATATAAACGCATTCTCCGACTCTCCAACAACGTAATTACCAAAGTAGTTCCAGATTTTAGACCATATTCATAAATATGGGCACTTACATCATTGATGCTAACTACTGACACCGGTGTACAAACAATATAATCGCCTATGGGTTTTGCCCACTCAACCTCCTCCAACGCATTGAGTAAATCTTTTACAATCGTTCCTTTCAGTTTTAACACTCATGGGATTTTTTACTTGGTCGCCATTGGTACTTTCTTCAAAACCTGATCCATCGTAATGTATGCAGTTCTATCTTCATCCGGTCTCCAGGCTTCCATTGCTTTGAATTTAAAATCCTCCACGGTTGTATTTTCTATAAACGTTTTCTCATACTCAAGAATTATTGGTCTCCACCTTTGATTGATCATCGTACCCATATGTCCTGGCTCCGCTAATTCAACCAAATGATACATTAATTTCCAATAAACCTTTCTGGTTAATTCATCTTTCAATAATTTAGCATCCATTATGACTGTTTCTACATAAATATACACTCTTGTTTTGTATCTAATCGGTGCATTTGATCGCGCTGGATTTCTTTTGGTTATCATACTGATTTGAGCCATGGTATTTTCTGTTTTCGATGCTCCTCTTGTTTGTAGAGTCATTAACTGTCTGATCTCTCCAGAAATCCTTGCTGTAATTTACTTATTCCTTTGGTTGTAGTTTTTGACTCCGTTCGTACTAACACCATTTATTTGTGATATTTCTTATCAAATGATTTTACTATTTGCTCGGTTGTTCTGAAATCAAAATAATACTACAATGGTCGTTTAATACGATGCATTTTTACTAAATCTATTAACTTTATTGTTGTTTTACCTGACCAGACTCCATATTCCGATATATGTGCTTTAGCATCATCTTTTTCTATCACTTTGGTTCGAGAACACAACACATACTCTTCGATAGGCTTTGGCCATGCCAGTTCATTTACTGCTTGTAATAATCCACCCACAGTAGTATCCTTTAACAAAATTTTCCTAGGTATCTCTTGATCTTTCAATTCAGTTGAATCTTCATGTGTGACTGGCTTAATCATACTATAATCATCGGGTTTCATGTGACTTCGAATTTCCGATTCATATTCTTGCGCCTGAGGAAACCACACTTGACTGGTGTACACATCTAATTCACCTGACTCCATTAACTCCAACACATGGTTCATCAGTGCCTAGTATGCTTCTCAGTAGACCACTGCCTTGAATGTTTGAATCATTGTAACTTTATCCTCCACTTGCCTCGTTATCACTGCTCTTTTTGCTGTTAGTTTTGCCGGTAGTTCTACCTCCATTGGCTGAGCTCTCATCATATTTTATTGTCCTTGATTATTTTCTCGCTTTTGTATTCTCTCTCTAGCCACATGCTGCTCCTCCAATTGTAATTGTAAATATTCTTGCTCTTGTTTCAACTTGTCAAAAACTCGCTGTTCTGTTTCTTTATCACATTCTACTACAATTTTATCGATTTTCAAAATTTCAATTTTTTCAAATAATTATTTATTTCGTAAATCCTATTCAATTCCGACATCATTTCATCAATTAGCCAAATTTCTGACTTTTAAATAATCATTTATTTTCATGATTGCTATTTCACACTAATTTAAAGAAACAATTTTATATTTTATCTTTCTCGATTCATTGATCAGCTTCTTTCCATCATAACCATTGTTTCATTATTTTATTTCATATTCATTTGCTGATTGTGGACTATTAATCCATTTGATACAGATTTTATTTGGAATGATTAGTAAAATTCCCAGCTGAGCCTCCAAAATAATTGTTGGGTTTTTAGGATTTTAAATAGTTTGAATTTAACATCTGCATTTGTCGACATCGATTATTTTCCTCGATATATAAGTCGATTTATTTAGTCTAGGGGCATACCTGAAAACCACAAGCATTTGAGTCACCTCTGTGACATGCCCCTCTTCTCAAGTGTTCAGTGCGACTTTGCGGTATCGCGTCTTACGTTTTCTTTTCATGGACCCACATCTCAATCACACTTAATTGCTCAGTATTGATTTTACATAATCAGGTTTGATAAAATTTAACTGGTCATACATAACCGCGAATAAACATAATAAGAATCAATGACGTTAAGAACTATTTATTCGCCTCTATTCACATGCATCTAACTCCACCAACTTCCCTTCGCGCGGCTCATCCGTTGGGTTTCGGTACAACAATTACAGTGCCCTCAAATTGTTGAACACCACGGCCTCTCTTGTTGCATTAATTTTGATAATTTCGGCCATCAACCAGTTGGCTTGCTGCAATGCCAACTCTTTCTCTTTTTGTTGTTGATATTTGCTACTATGCTTGGTAGCCTGGCTTTTCAGATGCAGCACTTCATTTCTTAGCGCACGACGCTCCTTTTCCATTTCTTCTGTAGGGCTATCATTTCTTTTACTGGAGTCTTATTATCTTTTATCGAATTCACTGAAATAATCATAATAAATTATTTTAGCATTAATTATTAAACTAAGTAATAGTTGAATTATAAATCAAGAAATTTTTAAATTATTTCAATTATTTACAGCGTTAAATCTTAAACTATGAAATCGCTTCTTATTAATGCTAATCTGAGAATAAAAGTCGATTGTATACCACAGCATTATTCAAATAAAATTTATTTCACAACCCCGACTCAATGATGTTTTATCGATTTGATATAAAAAAAGTTGTCCGGTGGTTACCCCGTCTCTTCGTAAATAATCATAAACACAGAGGACTCGTTATATTCCAATATGCTCTAATTTACGCATGCATTTCTCATCTTCATTCTTATTTTGGTTTATTTAATTAACGAAAAAGTTCTATTTATCTAACAATTAAAATTAAAATTATTCAAAGATTGCCTCTGCAATCACCGTGACATACATATCACTTTAATCTTTCAAACTAAAATGCAAACAAAACAAATCAACAAAACAACTCTCGTTTGACAACGCTACACATTTTATTTACTGTAGTAGGCAGATATGAGCGCACCAAACCAGGGCCCCCCAAGAGGGTACCCCCACCCCCTTTTTAGACTCCACCCCTTTTTATCTTTTGGACTCCGCCCCTTTTTATCTTTTTCTCCGCCCACTTTTTTTGACCACGCCCACTTTTAATCTTTTTTGCCTCCCACCTTTTTAACCACGCCATTTTTATGTTTTTCTCCGCCCACTTTTTTGGCCACGCCCCTTATTATCTTTTTCTCCGCCCACCTTTTTGACCACGCCCCTTTTATCCTTTTCTCTGCCCACTTTTTTGACCACGCCTCTTTTTATCTTTTTCTCCGCCTACTTTTTTAGCCACGCCCCTTTTTATCTTTTTCTCCGCCCACTTTTTTATCTTTTTCGCCGCCCACTTTTTTTGGCCACGCCCCTTATTATCTTTTTCTCCGCCAACCTTTTTGATCACGCCCCTTTTTATCCTTTTCTCCGCCCACTTTTTTGACCACGCCCCTTTTTATCTTTTCTCCGCCCACTTTTTTAGCCACGCCCCTTTTTATCTTTTCGCCGCCCACCTTTTTTGGCCACGCCCCTTATTATCTTTTTCTCCGCCCACCTTTTTGACCACGCCCCTTTTATCCTTTTCTATGCCCACTTTTTTGACCACGCCCCTTTTTATCTTTTTCTCCGCCTACTTTTTTAGCCACGCCCCTTTTTTATCTTTTTCTCCGCCCACTTTTTTATCTTTTTCGCCGCCCACTTTTTTTGGCCACGCCCCTTATTATCTTTTTCTCCGCCAACCTTTTTGACCACGCCACTTTTTATCCTTTTCTCCGCCCACTTTTTAGCCACGCCCCTTTTTATCTTTTCTCTGCCTACTTTTTTTGGCCACGCCCACTTTTTTTTACTCGCCTACTTTTTGATGACTCATAATTTTTTTCAAAAAATTTTCTATGTCAGAACAAAGTTACTTTGTGTTATTTACATAGTAACGCTGTATAATACGTATTATAAGGATTATGAGTGTAATATTTACATAGTAACTCTGTAT
>MQRL01616980.1:3651-13659 GCA_001938525.1 Dugesia japonica
CTTTGAATTCCTGAAGAAGATTATATATGAAAATTCGGATAACTACCAAAAGAGAAATAAAAGAACAAAACAACATTTTGATCGAATTATTAGCATTATCGAATTCCTACTATAATTTTCATACTTTACGTTCTTAATTGCCTAGTTTCTTATTTTATTTTCTCAGTTTAACTACTTATTTCTTAGTTATCTAATTCAATCTCTTAACTTTCTTGCTAGGCTGGTAACAAATTTTAAAGCGGGAGTACCCATTTTGCTGTAGTATAGGTGAACTCTTCTGGCTTAATAAATTCTTTTATTCCAACAATTTCTTAATTGCCTTAACTTATTAATCACTTTAATTTCTTAATTATTTCTTACTTTAATATCTTAATAGCTTTAATTTCTTGATTTCTTACTTTAATTTTACTATTATTATTTTTTATTCTTATTTCTTAATTCCTTACTTAAACTTATTAATCACTTTCATTTTCTTAATTACTTTAATTTTCTTCACTTCTTATTTTGATTTCTTAATTCATTACAATATTCCTAATTTACTTTAGTTTCATGAATCAGGGTCTATTTTACTTTTATTAATCTTAATTTATTTTTATTTAAATTTACTTTCAACTATACTATAGTTATAATAATCCTATATTCATTTTAATTTCCATATGATGTTCTTAATTTTCCTTTACCTTTACTTTTGTATTCCTACTTCATCATTTTAATTAATTAATTTCATTAACCTTAATTCTATTGAATTTTCGTTTGTTTAAATCTTCTTATTATAATATCCATTTTATTTTTGAAGATGACACAGGATTTAGCAGGAAGGCCGAAAAAGTGTTCTTTCTAAAGTTAATGGATTTATTTTCTTATAATTATTATTTAACGTAGAAGAGTATCTCGGCCACAATGCTCTTCGAGGAAGAAATAATCTATGTTAAATCTCTGGAACGATATTGTGATTTCCTTCCAGGAGTTTGGCCTAATTTTTTACTCGCTATCCTTGTGATTATTAATTTATGTGAAATAATCAAAGCCACTAAAATATGATATATTATTACCGTTGTCTTAATGGCAATTTTATTGACAATATCCATGATAACAGAAATGAAAACTTTGCTAAATGTAATTGATTTTTTTATTAAAATTAATTTAATATTATTGCTAACATTAAAAATGACTAAAAGTGACAGTTTTTTATTAAATTTGATTCATTAAATTTTCCTTAACGAAAGTATTTTATTTAACCCAATTATGTTTTCAACAGTTAGATTATAATTAGATCAGTAATCAGTTAAGTGTATTATTATTATTTTAAAGTCAGATTTGTTATAGTTTAACATTAAAGTTATGGATAATAGACTTATTTAATTAATTTCGATTTTTTTGCTTATTATTCTTTGAAAATTTTTCATTTTTATAATTTTAGATAGTTTAAACAATTTGGATGAAAAATAATTAGTTTATATGATTATTAGTATTTAGAGAAAGTGAAACCCGATTAACAGTAAACTAAGTATCAATCTCTTTCGGTGCTTCAATTAGCGATCAAGGTTGTCTTATCAATGTACAGACGAAAATTGAGAATAAAAAACGGTCCTAATTAGGACCACAAGTATTTGGTTTTTATTTTTGTTATTTATCGAAGAGATTGTGAGTTGTCTCTTTATTTTAGATAATAATCTATTTTTAAATTGTTTATATTTTATTTTGAGAATATTTTATTTACATATTCCATAACATGTGTTATTGTAATTCTCTCTTCCAGTATACATTTATGAAATTGATTTAGATTTATAAAATTTATAATTAGTATGTAATGAAAATTTTAATATCGAATTTCTTGAGAAATAATCGAAAATTGTAACAACTGAGAAATCACATTAGTAATTATTTAAGGGTATAAAATTAGTCATGTTTATTGTGACGTTATTTATTCTAAACATCCTCCTAAATTGATTTACCCTTTATAAGAAAATTTTATTCTAAATATCTCGATTTAATTCATCGGTTTCTCACAATTAAGCGGTGTTTTTTGTTTGATATTATACCATCTTTTCACAATAGGGAATATTGAACACATAAATATGGTTAACAAATCAGGTCGATTATTACAGGCTGAAACAGCTTAAAAATTTGTCATTATGTGGATTAACAACATATTCCTTATAGTTTTGTACTTATACGGTATTATTTGATGCCAATTTTCTCAAAACTTAGTGAGAATCTTTATGGTATTCACTGCTTATGGACCAGTTAACTTAGTGAAATTAATAACTTAAAATAAGATTTGGGCTACAAAAAGATTAAAATGATCAATTAAGAAATTTTAAACTAATTTCTTTAAAATTTTAATGTAAAATATTTTCAAGCCAAAGGAAAATTTTTACATGATCAATAAAGTTAATTACTTTATCCCATTAGTAATTATTTAAGGGTATAAAATTAGTCATGTTTATTGTGACGTTATTTATTCTAAACATCCTCCTAAATTGATTTACCCTTTATAAGAAAATTTTATTCTAAATATCTCGATTGAGCCCCCAAAATTCATGTTGGGAATTTACCCTAGTTGGGTTGATTTACTTTTATAATTAAATTTAGGGAGACAAACTATATATAAAATTAAGTCTAGGGTATTTGATCTGGTAAAACCCTGCGATGAATTTGAATCTAGTGTCGCAAAAAAATCCAGATATTCGGAATAAAGCCGTTGACTCGTAACTCAAGTACAGACTCGCACTCCTTTGGTTTGGGTTCGTTTTACATGATACTTGCTTAATTTACTAATCACAATTAGCCTTTACAATTATCCACTGATAATCCTCCGTTTTGTGTGGTATTCCTTATTTCGGTCACTCTATATTTGATTATAATCTTAATAGCTAATTATCAATCCGGAAAAGAATTTATAAGTGAAAAATATATTATATGAATAAAATTTCACTTGGGGTACAATAACCTAACAATTTACAAAACTAACGTTTACTGAATCCCGATCCTGAGCAAGCAATAGCATAACATCCATCCAATTCGTATCCAATAGTGACTCCGGAGGTCCTCCATCATGATAAGCCATAGCAATCCAGTCGGAAATCGTTGCATCATCAATCGAATCGCATAAATAATCTCCTTTTGTGTTAATTTCGTTTTAATTTCCGTGTTTCCTTGATAAAAAGTGTATATTTTTGTGAAAATTACACCAGTATTTATTCCGGTTTCTCTTCACACCCCCATTCCTTTCATTGGTTATTTGTAATCGTGCGATTGTTTATACGTTTCCATTGGCTTGAACGTCACGCGATTTCTTTTTATTGGTGGTTATTTTAAGATTCCAAAATTATTCGTCAATCTTGAAACCCTTATAACTTCTTTCTGGATCTTTTTATGATTTTCTTACTGACATTTTTGAATTTCCCGATTTTCTCTGGACCATAATCTTCTTATTTGCTGATTTTTCTACCATGGGAAGTTGCCTTTTTTTCCATATTACAAAATATTTAATTTTCTTTTAAAATTAAATTGTTTTAATTTGTTTGATTTATTTTATTTATATAAAAAAATTATTTATTTTATTTTCTTACAAAATATTAATTCAATGTTCATTTCTTTGTTTTCTGATCTGAAATTAATTTAATTCTGGTGTTTTTTTCACTAATTAATTCATTTAATTTATTTTCTGTAAGTTGATTATTTCCTTTACTTTTCTTTCTTTTATTTAATGAATTATTTTCTTCCGTTATTTTCCTTTTCTTTGTTCTCTCAGTCCGTTTTTTGTCTTCTAACATTTCTTTTCTTCCTTTGTAATTCACTAGGTTACGGATCATTTCCCATATTCAGTTCCTTTATTTTGGTTTTTTCTTCAATTATTCTTTTCGGTAACTGGTCTAACTCCTTCTTTTGTCTGTGTTCTTCGTTTTCTTTCTTGTGACATCTTTTCAAATTTCAGAAGTACCTAATCGCTGGTTTATTTTCCATTCTCAAGTGTTTTACCCCAACAAAAGTAAATAGCTCTATTTCTTTTCTACTGGTGAGTAAAATCTTGTAGTCATAAATTTTGACTTAGAGTTACGTTCCATTGAAATCTATAATATAAAATTTACCCAAATTCTTTTCAAGATCTTTATAAACATTATCTTTGCTTAATAAATTTTCAACATCTAATAAATTTCCAAATTTGGAGCACAAATTATGAACACTTAGCTTATAAATCATGTACTTATTTCATGCTGCAATATAATTGTTGTGGAAAAACTATTCTCTGCTAATTTTTCATATAATTTTACTAATTCTTTCAGCTCCGTTGACAATAACGTTAACCGCTTAATCTCTGGCACTCATTTTATGTTTCTCAACCACGTTTATCAGTTTTATTAATGGTATTTTTAATTATTCGCCTCGTAATGTTGATAAAATGAGATATATGTTTTCTTTTATTCCAAAAATGTCTTATTTTACTGCATTAGCTCCTTCTAAATTTAATGATTGGTAATCGCAATTTACAAATTATGAGTTAAATTTAAAGTCTCAAGTCTCCATAAATTGTTAATTGATTATTACAAGTCTTTTATTAAAATTAAAAATATGACATAACAATTCACAAATTTTAAACAAATAATCGGAGAAATCATAAAATATTTTTCAAAAATGTTTTTTTTTTAAATACCAAAATTTAATTATTTTTAAAAATAATTTTACAAAATAATTATTATAATTTAACATAATATAAATATCGACTTTAATTTTAAAATACCTTTATTATTTTTTAAACCAAATTTTTTTATAATTTTATAATTTAAAATTTTGAAATACTTTTATTTTACGATTATTTTTTGACATACGTTTACAAAATAATTTCATAATTTTGCCTAATATAATATTTAGAATTTATTCAATTAATTTGTATTTTTTAAAAAACCAATTTAATATATAAAAATTTAAATATCTCAGATATTTGAAATTCATGAATCGATACTCACACAAATAATGCTTTATTATTTTCTCCATAATTCTTTGTTGAACACTAGATATGTGACCTGACATCACAGCATCATAATCACTGTGATCTACAGTTTCTTAATTAAATCCGTTCGGAATTTAATTTTTTTTAAACTGTATTTTCAATTGAGGCGGCCTCTTTTTTCATGTATTTTAAAAATATCCTAACAAATATTCTTTGATAGAAATTTTTTGGTGGTGAATTCAATATCTACATATCTAAAAACTTTCAAAATATGTTCTCAATGAGCGATATCATGAGTCAAATCATATAAAAGTCCATAATATTTATTTATTTTGATGTCACTTAATAGTTTATTTCGAACTGTGGATAACAGAAGATTAATAAATCTATTTTGAATTTGTGGTGATAGGCATGTGACAGTTCTTGGCGTTTTCATGAAATTTTTAAAATGATTTCAAGTAGTGGATCAAACTATGCTACTAGTTTAAATAAAGTTTATAGGTTTCTGACATTTGTACCACGTTGAAGCGCTCAATTTCCAAGATAACTGCATAGAGGAAGATTTTGTACAATCTGATTCTTCATAAAATATAATATTAACTGCAATATATTTAGCCACCGTTTTTTTCGGAATGTATATTTGCTTTTATTTATACTTGGATTCCTGTTTTATTATTTAATCTTCTTTTTGTTTCTTTCAAAGTTTTAACGATTTTATCTGTTTTTGACTAATTTCATTTGTAACCAATTTATCCTTTTTCCTCCATTAATTAAAATTAGATGTTGTTATAAAAGATGATTGTGTAACGGAATTTTAAGTAACAAACAGCTAACAGTAAAAGAAGTATGTTGCATTATTTTTTGGTGAATATAATTACAAAGACCTGTAATTTCAGTTCCTTTTTCATTAACAACCCATCGAGAAAAGCAGGCTTTTGGCATTCGATAATAAGCTGATGTTGCCATGCTGGAATACTGGATTTGTTCTGAAATGTGGGGGATCCAAGAAGTTGATTCGATATTATTGGAAGATTATTACTGAAGTTTTAATAAGCAACATCTATCAACTCCAGAACGTCCAGAATTATAGTGATTGCTCCTGTTTAATTTTCTGTACTTTTGATTAGATATAGACTTGGATTTGTCACTTCTGATGTACTTAGGCCCCCATTTACATTGTCTTTAGAGTCGTTTATTTGTTGTGATGTGTTATCGCATACAAGTTTTGCAGCAGAAGTATTACAACCTAAATGTAATTCAGACTCTGATTTGCCTTCTTCATCATTCTTATCTTCTGGTTTTTCCTTTTGAAATTTTTTTTACTAAATATGATTCTATTATTATTCTGAATATCTAAGCTTCTTTTCTTACTCTAGTTTTCTTTTTCGAATCTGAGATCTGCGAAGTCTTTCCTGGCATATACGTGGTCTCAATAAATAATTAATTTTTATTGCATCAATGAAGATTTTACTTTTGAAAAAACAGCAATAAATAAAATATAAAAANAAAGTAGCTTTATTGAAATTTGTAAATAATATAATAATAAAATTCAAAATAAGCTTTCTTCCTTGCACAATTCATCTGCCTAGAACAACTACTGCCATATATCATGGAAAAAAAAGTTAAAAGACTGTTTTTAATACGTACTATCAGAATATAAATAATGGTTTTTGTGCTATAAAGTTTTAAGGTGATTGGTACTTATAAATACTGTCAGTAGATAAAGGGTTAAACGAACTTTAACTTGCCTTATTTTTGTTAATAATCTTGTTTGTTAAAGTTTATTATTTATAATATAATAGAAATACAATCAGACATTAGTTTTGTCGAGTATATCTTTACTTATTATACATCCCAAGCTTTCCAACAAGAACATTATTTTTTAAGTTACTCACTTGTACAGACTAGTTCTACTTTCATGACTTAAATTAATAGCAAATAGAATAAAGAAATTATAAATTTACAGACAAAAGTGACAAACAAAACTATCACAATAACTACTAATATATATTGGTCATAAGAGACCTAGCTACATTAACAACTAGAAAAATTCCAACCAGATTGTTGGTTCATAATAAAGTGTTTTTTAGGACACATTATAATTATCATTCGTTATTGAAAAGAGTACAAAGAAAAAGATATACCACAATTTCGATAACAACTTTTTGAAATCCACAGTTTGATCATCACAATTTCTGGTATTACTATTTTTTTGCGACAAATTTTGATACCACAATTATAATTTGTATAATCCTTCTACAAGAATTCGTTAAAAGAAATTTCGAACTTTTGGTGATCCCATTCTATTTATTATTTATTGATTGTTGATTTTAAAGAGAATAAACCAAATAACTGTAAATACTAATATGACTTTCCAGTAATTTAGATATGAATATTCAGGAATTAAAATCAATAATGGATCAAAATGAATTGCAGTTCAGAAAATTGAAAGTTTAATCAATTCCGGAGATGCAGCATAAAAATGCTGAATTAATCTTAATTAGTGAGGCCAACAATAGATTAACTTTGTAATTATGACATCGAATATTAGTGTACGAATACAAAATGTCCAAAGAGAACATGTGATCAAAAGAGTTGGTAAAATTAACGAGGCAGTGCGAGGTGATTAAGGCGTTCAGTTAAATAGAATTTGTTGAAAGAGTTCATGTTAGATACACAATCGATTGTCTGAAGAGAAGCACAGATTCAGAGTTTGAAATATAAATGGAATGTAACGAAAGAATCATTCCTCAGTTAATCATAGACATCAATACTGTTTTAGAAATAAAATTCGTTTTTATTGAATGCATGAGTTGTTTTTATGGTTTTACCAGGACAAAGAAGTTGTAGTATATTTGCTTTTTTGAATAACAAACCGCTAAAAATGTTTTGTGTTTATACTTTTACTCTTTTCTTTGTGAGTTAATTAATATTCATTAGGGCTGAATAATTTCTATATTTAATTTACTAAATTTTGATGAATTACTAATATTGTCGTAAAATCGAACTTGAAATTGGTTAAAGAACATATTTAGAATTGTTGGGGTTCCACCTGAGTTGATGTTAGAAAAATAGCGGCTGGGGAAATGACAGCCCTCAGGGGACTCCTTCAATAATGTAATCTAAAGTCCCTATTTAGATTTTCGATATGGAGGGGTTGACCTCCAACGTTAAACCATTATTCATTAATTTCCACGAATCTTTCTAAAAGTCAGTTGTAGCCACAGTTCTTTTTCTTGTATTATAATCTATATATTCTTTTAACCACGGTTTTTCTCTAAATGAAACTATCTCATGTACTTTTGTTACAACCATTCTAAAATGAGTATTTGGGTTTGCTGCCATTTTTAAATAACCAAAATAAAATTTACGCAAATTTCCAAAACATAGAAATTAGGACAAATTAGTTTTAGATTTGATAAAATCATATTCCAGACAAATTTTAAAAACTGCATTTGCTTCACAAAAAATCGTCACATACAAAGTGACTGCCAGTTTGAATAGCATACTTTTGAAGGCACGACATTGTTGAGACAATAAATTTATCATAAATTAAAGAACAACAATAAGCGTAATTAAACTAGAATGCTTTTACTTGTTGCAAAAATCTAACCTCCCTTTTAATTCACAAAGCCCTGAAACAGGGGCGGGTGTAAAAAAATCACCTCAGAAAAGAGCGTGGTACAAACGAGGGTCACCTTGTGTTCTGCAGTTTCCAAACTTCCGTCTTAAAACGTTTCTTTTCTTCTATTCAGTTATTTTTAAATTTGATAAATGTTGATATGACAATTGAATAATTTCTAGTTCATTCTGTTGGGGTGAAACCTTCGGTTAGTAAAGAAAACGTGAGGGACAAGGGCTCAAACTATAAAATTATGCAGAAGAGGCTTGAAAAGAAATACAGATCAGCTGGTTAAACAGTATACATCTTTACCAAAAAAACTAGAAAGAAAAGTAAACAACAGAAAGAAAACATCAGACGAATAAATTCAACCCTGCTCAATCACAATAATTAAAGAAAATTAGAATGTATTATGAAAAAACAAGAAAATTGGAAAAATAATTTATTAACAAGAAAATATTAATTAATTTTAAACAAAAAAGAATTAAAATTAAGTAAAAATCAGTTTTGGTCAAATATCTCCGCTCAGAAAAATCACAGAGAGTTTTAGTAAGAAAATACGGGGCAATAGGATTTTGCAATAAGAAAATCCTGCTATCATCAGGAGGACCCCTACAACGGTCTGAAGAATGGGCCAATAAGGGTCCAGAAAAGAAAAAATAAAACAAAACAGGAAAACTATATGGTGCTCTAAAAATAGGCACAAATAGAGAATCAAAATTAGTAGAGAAAATCAAGAAGATTGGCACCACCCCAATCAGAACCAAGAAATTCAAACTAAAAATGGATATCCAATACTGACAGAATTGTGTTGTAACCAGAATAGTATAAAATCCCCCCAGAATTTTATCAAAATACTAACAGAAAAACCAATAATTTACTTGTACTATTAGCGTACCAATTTGTTTATCAAAAGTTTCAACTATTATTGTCGTAGAAACTCATCATAACAAGCTATCGCGTATCATTTACTACGAAATTTCTAGATCGATTTAGAAAATAATAAAGTAGATTAGATTTTAATCATTAGACTAGCCAAGATTAATTTTAATTTAAAAAAGAAAAGAAATCCGAAGAAGAATTAGGTTATTTCCATGGGTGCGAATCTATAATTGTTAACAGAGAAACTAGCGAAAACCATTGCAGAAATCCCAAAGTTTATTAAAGAAAAGTAAATTTATGTTTTTATTAATTATATATTAAATAATTTTAAAATTCAAAAATAAATGTTTCACTCTATATTAGTTTTTATTTAATGGGAATGTGAAATGATAATTAGATTATAGAACTATTACCGAATGTCACATAATGATAAATTACTTTATCTTTAATAGATTTAAATAAATAAAATAGATCATTGGGTGTAATGCCACATACATTGGAGAGACTTCCCGTCATCTCTGTAAAAGAATTCAGGAACAAAGTCGGTTAG
>MQRL01617164.1:0-10530 GCA_001938525.1 Dugesia japonica
ACTAAAATTAAAAGTGAATATATTAACGTTACTTGTGCTATTGAAAGTCAACTAAAAATAATAGGAAGTATTATATTAAAAATTACACTCAATAATCAAACAGAATATATTAAGTTTTATGTTGCAGAAAGTATTTCTCCTAGTGTTATTGCATGAATTGATTTTTTATCTAAATTTAATATCAAATTAAAAATGCTAAATTATATTGATAAAGAAATATTGGAAATAAAATCTATGAACTTTAAAAATGAAGTGAATGAAAATATTAGTGATTTAAGTGAACGATTTTCAGAAATTTGTTATGAAAGATAAATGGGATGTAAGTAAGACAACTATATTAAAACATGAAATTGTTACCCATGGTTGTCCAGTTGTAGTGAATCCTAGGTGACAACTTATTCATTTAAAAGATAAAATTAATAAGGCTATTTTAGAAATAAAAGAAACGGGCATAATTAATCAATGTGATTCTGAGTGGAATATACATTAGTTTGTATTTGGAAGAAAAAGAAAAAATACATTAGAATTTGCTTGGATTTTAGATTATTGAATAATATAACGGAGAGACCAATGTTCTTAATACCAAATATAGGAGAAATCCATGATATTTTGAATAGATCAAAATATTTTACAACGATAGATTTGGAAAATGCATATTACCAGGTATAATTAGAGGAAAGTTTAAAATACAAAACTGTATTTTCTACAAAGTCTGGCCAATTTTGCATCAATTTTGCATTTGGAATACCTGCAGCACCAGCAACATTTCAAAAATTAATGATAAAAGTTTAAGGACCCTAAATTGGAAGAAAGCAATTGTTTATCTTGATGATATACAGATATTTTCTAAAATTGAGAAAGAGCAAACAAAAAGATTGGAAAATGTTTTTAATCAAATCAAAAATTTAGATTTGAAATTAAGTTCTAATAAATGTGTATATATGAAAAGTGAGATTAAGTTTCTGGGCCATATCATTTCAAAAGATGGTTTAAAAACACATCAAGAAAAGATAAAAACAATTAAAGAATTTGAACAACCTAAATGTTTGAAATAATTTCGTGCATTTTTTTGGCTTACAAATTATTACAGAAAAAATTATTAAAAATTATTCAAAACACTTATGTGGAAACAATAAAAATTAATTAGTTTTGCCAGATCAATGTGAACAAAGTTTTGAGGCTTTAAAACGAGAATTAATGAATACTCCTATGCTTATTTATCCAGATTTATTCAAAGAATTCATACTAGATACAGATGCTAGCTTTTACACAATTTGTGTAGTATTATCACAGTCAGATGAACAAGGCAATGACCTGGTTATAGCTTATGGATCAAAAGCAATGAGTAAGCATGAATTAGGCTATTGTTTAACCAAAAACGAGCTTCTTGCAATATATTATCTTACGGAACATTAAAAACACTATTTATACGGGAAAAGATTTAAACTTCGAACTGATCACAATGCCATAACTTTTATGATTAATACAGAAAAACCGATTACTCCACAATTCCAGACATGGATCAATTAACTAAGTAGTTTGGATATGATTATGGAATACAGAAAAGAAACTGTCATTTAAATACTGACGCAATGTTGAGGAATAATTGCAAAACATGTATTTAATGTCAAATGAATCATGAGAATCCGAATAAAGGGAAAATGAAAATAAAAATCTTAGCAATTGAGCTTAAAACAAATGGTAATATGTGGGAAGAAAACTCTTAAAAAATTAATATTATAAAAGGTAACTTAAAATGGTGAAACGAATTCAAATTTTAAGTTTTCAAATGGTTTCATAATGACAAATAATAATAAAATTTAGATTTCTTTGTAATGCAGAAAATTATTTGTAAGAAATTAACACGAATCATTATGACATATAAGTTCTCGAAAAATGGCAACTCATATAAGAGCAAATTATAATATGGAAGGTCTAGAAGAAATAGTAAAAGAGCCTAAGAAATTTAATTGCGAAATCCTATACTCTAGTTCATATCATCATAGTACAGTGCAGTCCCGTTAACCCGCGGTCACTGGGGTTCATGATCTGCCCTTCGGGTTAAGTGAAGCGCGAGTTATATTTTTTATTTAACAAATAAGAAAGAAAATGTACAAAACAAATAAAATACATTTATTATTAATACATATATATGTACAAATATAACAAACAATCCCTTTTTAATCAACCAGTCTGTAATATTAAGTTGTTTTCTAGAACTGTTTTGAAATGTTTTGCATTTCTGGAACATAGTTCCTGCTTGCAGAACTCGGGTATGAATGTATTTTTGTTCATAATAATCCATTAAAACTAAGTATGTGTAAATTCAGGAGCCAAGGCAGAATTGCGGGTTAAGAAGAACTGTGGGTTAACGAGGCGTGGGTTAACGGGACTGCATTGTAGTAATGGAGTAATTGAAAAACAATTTCGATTTATATGAGATACAATTCATATTAGCTTGCAGGATAAGAAAAAGCAGGACTGGGNCAAAAGTTTAACAGAAATAGAATTTATGCTGAACACCACAATTTTACAGTAAGACGAATGTATCTCCAGCTGAAATAGGTTTTAGGAAAAATTTACACAAAAAATGTATTGTTAAGAATGATAAAAACAATGTAAATTAAAGAAATATAAAGCGTAAAAGAATAATAAACAATTTAAATAACTATGAAAATTCCAAAAATTTAGAAAAGAATAATACAGATAGGAAATTTAATATTGGTGACGAAGTTTTAATTAAAAGAGAAAGTCCACATAAAGAAGAATGATTTCCAATATGAAAGACCATATCAGATAATGAAGTTCATATCAGATAGGCAAGTAGAAATCAAATTTCCTCACGGTTCAAATTACAGAAGAATAGAATGACTAAAGAAGCGGAAAGTATTTTGAAAAGAGGAAGAGTTACAATGATTAACACTTTGTTTTAATATTATTTAGAAATTGTGTAATTTTGATTTGTAATAAATGTTTAAATGAAGTCTGATTTTGAAAGTAACTTAACTCTAATATTTATGATTTATCTAAAATCCATATCACTAAATTTTAACTATTGTTTCAATCTGGGATATAACTCAAAGCTGGATTGGTTATCTCGTTATTTCCAACTATTTCTTATATTTGCGATGAACTTTTGAACAAGTTTTTATTCATTTCTGCCTCTCTAATTTGTAATGAATTTTTGAACAAACTTTGATTCCTTTCTATTTCTATATTCTGCCAGTAATTTTCTCTTTCCGCTCAGCGTAATTGATTTTTCTTTAAAAGCTTATATAAACATTTTCTCTGTTCAACTTTCCTAATAATTTTCTCATTCAATTTCATGACATAATTCAGTAAACTTTAAAAACATTTTCCACTTCAACTGTATAATATTTCTCATTAAACTTTATTAACATTTTCTCTTTCAATTGCAGAATATTTATCATACTTATTTCTTTTAGAAGGAGCACGATCGTTAGGCTAGTCACTCGAGTTTATACATATTTTATGTCTAAAAACAAAAACAAAATTATTTTCTTCTTGTGGTTTGCAATCACCAAAAAATTGTTCGAAAATTCTCGATAAAAAATTTGCTTTCTTCTCCTGCATCAGTTTTTTATGACACATGATGTTAGTTGTTCGCCCGATTTCATTGGTCCACCAACCATTTTCCTCTCGATATTATTATAACCATCGATTTGTGACACCACCTCTCAAATTGAAAAATGCATTAGCGCACCCGACTATGATTGACAGCGAATTTGGAAAACCAAATTCGCGTTGCCATGCTGGTAGCCTTTGTTTAATCAACAATTTCAATCTCTAAATTTTCGTTAGTTTGGATTTTGGAAAATCCAAACTAACTAGTGACTGGACTGGTTGGTATTATTTTTGTTAATTAACGAAATAATAACAAAAAATTATAATAAAATAATATTAAAAGAGACTTTTCTTTTTATTATAGTAATAATATAAGGTTTTAGAGACCTCTTTATTTATATCATAGTATATTATTATTATTTTTAGTAGTATATTACTCAATAATATTCATTTCATAAATAAATAAATTTTTTTTGCTTTTCAAATATGGGTCTTCCATGCCTGAGTTTCTTTTTTATCATAATAATTGAATAATAATAATGATAATACTAATAATAATAATCACGCAATAGTTATGATATTGTCTGGTCCAGCACTTGTTTTTATTCTTCAATCGATTTTCTTCTTCATTATTTGGGTATTTCGTGTTCTCATTTCATTTTTATTATTATTCTCATTATTTTGCATTTTTAACTTACTCGAAATTCGCCGTTTTAACCCGACATATTTATGCTTAATTCGTTTTCCAAGTCTTAATTTTTCAAGTCTTAATTCGTTCTCCAATTAAGTAAATTTGCGTAATAACAACCCTAACAATAACTATGTCCATTTATTATTTTATATGGTTATTATGATTAAATATTTTAACCATACATTTTTTTAACGAGTTTAATTAAATTAAAAAAATATTAATAAAAAAATATTAAAAAATAATTTTACTGAAATATTAAGATGAATTATTTAATAAAAAAATTATATTTTCAAGAAAACCTTGTTATGAGCATGATTCTATTTAAATATATTATTTGAAAATATTTTTAAGAATTTAAATCAAATAATAAATAAATGTGTCTTCTATGGTTTGGCTTACTCAAATAAAATAAATCACTCGTAAAAANAATTTCTCAAAATTTATTTATGCCAAAAGTTTTCTGTTTTAGAATTTTTTTGAAATTTATTTCAAAAAAAATTGTTTTAAAGGTTTTTAAAAGTAATTTCAACAAAGATTATGATGGAAAAAATAATATGAGATCATATTTAAAATTAACTTAACAAAATAAAATTTTTCAATATTTTCATAAATAAAACTTTTCATATAATTTTATATCAGTGTTTTAATGGAGATTCGTTTAAATTAAGATTTGTTTAAATCGTAAATAGAAATAATGAGTTGCGGCATTAGTTTATGTGAGTTCAATAAATAATTCATATCAATTAAAAATTTTCCTTTTTCAAATTTCAACTTGATAAAAAAAATTATTTGGATTCATAAAATGTTCAATGATTTTCATTTAATATGATTTTTATTTCTGTTTTCAATTTCCATTTAATCGTTGATTTAATTTCAGTTTTTAAAAGTTGATTCTATTAAAAATGAATTAATGAATAATGAACTAATTATAAATATTCAAGTAAATGAAGTAAAAGGAAATTAGTAGTAAATTAATTTTACCCCAATATAACTTATTTACAGAGTATTCTGAGGCAATTTGCTTTTATTATAATATTTTCTCTTTTTAATGAATTTATAATTTGACCGTCATTGAATATTTATAATGCATTTTAACCATGTTTTTATGATTAAATTTTCTGGGAAACTTGTTATCGATATATTGATCTTACAACTTTAGGATTTAATCTATATATATGTAAGAATTAAAAATTGAAAATCGCAATTTAAAGTTTGAAGAAAATGTTTTAAAAGATTTCAAGAATTTTTTAAAAAATTTAAAATGTTTGTTTAAATATTCAGCTTTTAAAAACATAGTTTTTTGGAAGATTTGGGGATTTAAAATTTTGTGTTATAAATAAAAATTTATTGGATTTAATGGACTTTTTAGAAAGTTTATCAGTAACTAACAATATATATTTTATTATTGAGCCATTTTAGTTCTGTCATTATAACTTAAATTAGATTGCTCTTAAAGCACTACATATTCATTAATTTTAGCTTTAAATGATTCTAGTTATAATTTATTATTTGATATTTTAGTCTTTTATTATTGCTATGATTCTAATCTTTGTTTATTATTTTAAGTCTTTTAATATTTTAAATTTTGTCTTAGAATTTCATTTATTGACCACGCCTCATACTATAGTTACAATGATTAACAAATTTGTTTTAATATTATTTAGAAATTTTGTAATTTTGATTTGTAATAAATATTGAGATTAAGTCTGATTTTGAAAGTAACTTAACTGGTGACCACGACGAAAATGTTAATGTATTGACATGCCAACAACAACGAAAATTAATTTTAGAAGCCTTGTATGGCTGAAAGAAATCGACAAATGGCTCATTGTGAATGATTTAAGCTTAATGGGCATTTTCAATCTTTTGTTATCAGAAGAAACCGGAGTTTTATGGAAAAATTTTAAGTGGGACTCAATTACAAAAGAAGATGTAAAAGTGGTTTGTAGACACTTTTACAATAAAAAATATTCTATCACAGAAATGATAATGGAGCTTGCAACAGTTAAACAAGAATCAGAAGAGAGATTTGTATATTATTACTGGCCTGCAATGATGGAGACTATTAAAATTACTTGAATAAATGTGTGATTTGTGCAAAAAGGAAAATTGATCAAGAAAGAACGAAAGAGCTGCTGTTACCTAGAAAGTTTCAAGATATTTTGAAACAAATTGTGGTAAATATTGCTCATATAGAAACAGTGGCATCAGAAAAAAAGTATATGATGGTGAATATCGATCGGTTTAGCAAACTGGTAAGTACATATATCAGCAGTTTCAAATATAGATGAAAAAACTATTTTTGGAATAATTTTGAATATATGGATATATCGTTTAGGCAAACCGTAAAGCATATTAACCGACAGAGGGAAGGTGTTTGAGAGTAAATACATGTCAGAGAAGTTAGCAAAGTTTAATATGAAAAAAGAGTTCAGCTCTTTGCACCACCACAAATCGAATGGACTGGTAGAAAGAATGATTCGTACGATAAGANATATGATTACAACTTCACTTAAAGGAAATTGTAGTGAGTAAAACTGGGATGCATTACTTCCAAAAATTGAGTTCAGTATAAACGCTACTGTTCAAGAGTCGACTAAATTGCCACCTTTTGAGATTATTTTTGGAAGGTGGATAAATGTGCATTTCTGAAAACAAAACAGTCAATCTAGAGAGAGTTAGATAAAATTTAAATGAAGCAGCTAATAAAATGGCAAAATTTGAAAATGAAAAGCGTGGAAAGAGAATTTTCAAAGTGGGGGAGTAGGTGTTAGTTAATGTAGAACCACACAAAAGAAAGAAGAATGATTTCCAATATGAAAGACCATATCAGATAATGAAGTTCATATCAGATAGGCAAGTAGAAATCAAATTTCCTCACGGTTCAAATTACAGAAGAATAGAATGACTAAAGAAGCGGAAAGTATTTTGAAAAGAGGAAGAGTTACAATGATTAACACTTTGTTTTAATATTATTTAGAAATTGTGTAAATTTGATTTGTAATAAATGTTTAAATGAAGTCTAATTTTGAAAGTAACTTAACTCTAATATTTGCGATTTATCTAATTCTTGCCATTATACTTTAATAACTTATTGCAGTTTAAATAAATGAAAATTTAATTATTGTCTCTAATGATGTGATTAGTCAGATCTTTATTTGAATTGATGCAAACTTAAACGGCAAATAAATATCATACAGTACATCGACACTTTTGTCACACAGACGAACTGGTCGACAAAATTACAGAGATGCAAAATTTTGAAATTAAGTAAAAGTTGTTAACTTACAATATGCTCTAGAGTAAATGACGATTTGAATCTATAATAATTGAATAAATAAAAGAACAGCTGGTAAAAGATTACGACGAGATGTCATCAGAAAGAAATACAAATTAAACCACTATGAGATCTAAGATGGTAAACTATGCTTGTATAGTTTGAAACCAGATAAAACTCTGGTGGAGGAACGCAGCGGTTTTGACAAGTAAATCAATCNTTAGACATGAGTATGGGAGCAAAAGACTTATCAAACCATCTAGTTGCTGGTTCCTTTCGAAGTTTCACTCAGGATAGCTGACATTTGTTACAGTAGTTTTAGCTGGTAATGCTAATGATTATAAGTATTGGGTACAAAATGTATTCAACTTATTCTCAAATTTTAAATGAGTTGGAAGTGCGTCTTTCTTCATTGAAAATGGGCATCGAATACAAGTGTCATCTGAACTATTTTTAATAAGCAGACTTCGCGATGTGGGATGAACCAAACATCTAGTTAAAGNGCCTAACATAACGCTCATGAGAACCCACAAAAGATGTTATTTGATAAAGACAGCAAGATGATGGACATGGAAGTCGTTCTTTGCTAAGAAATGTGTAGCAACTCACTTGCCGAATCAACTTGCTCTGAAAATGGATGGCATTGTAGCGTTGGATTTAACCAGAATGATATCCTAAGTTTACAAAAACGAATTAGTGATATCGTGTAAGAGGGTGCCGTGGTTACTAAGAAACAACTGGCGTAGGTCAGAGTGAAGCGGTCATGGGTACATATCTTGGTAGTAGTATCAGTTATTCAAGTGAGATCCTTAAAGACTGAAGTAAAGAAGGGTTCCATATCAACAGCATTTAAAGATGGGTTGGTTGGTCCTTAGCGATTTAGTAGTTCAGTTATTAGAAAGATGTGAAAGACATTAAAAATATTGTTTATAATTTATTTTAGCCTCTTGAAGCAAAAGAGAATCAGTTTACTATTAGTGAACTTGAATATAGAAATTTGGTGGTTTCAGCAACATAAGTAGGTAACACAAGTGATCTCAGAGACGTCACCAAGTGTTTTGGAAAGAGTTCTCTTTTTTATGTATACATAAAAATGTCCCTAAAATCAGGATATCTAGAGAAAAAGATGTAAAATGTTAAAATCATCACGTTTCAAGTGGTGTCCAAAGCGCTATTGATAGCCCATGAAAATCTGATGGAGCAATTATAAATTTAATATCAATCCGTACCGATATCTGCAGAAGGTCTTTAAGGTGAGCAGCCTAGAGTCTTAGAACAATCAAAGATGGTAAGATCAACGAATGCAGTGCCATAGGACTGGAACAACCGTATGACAATCAATTGGTTCGTATATTACTCTAGTAATATGATGTGGCGTAGTCACATAAAGAATCAAGCAATTACGGTTGAAATATTAATAATACTTGTAATATGTATATTACGTGTTCTTAACTGCCTCATAAAAGATGCTTACTTGCAATTGATTCTGTCTGTATGCAGCGGAGTCATGGTGCATTATGAATAAACTTGAAAAAGCTCAAATGAAGTTTTATTTGGTCTGTTCAGGTGCATTTGATATGTTTTGGCTATATGTTGCACGTATGTTTTAAGTAAATCTTTACAAATTTAAATAATTATTTTAGTAATTTTAATAAACTTTAGTAAACTTTAATAATTTTATTAATTTTTATTTGATTTTTAGTAAATCTTTCTCCCCTTATATGATTTGAAATAAATACTGATTTAGTTTACTAACTGCATTTAGTTAAAGAAGTATTACATATAGAGACGGGTAACTGACTTTTGTGCGGTCAGGTTTTATAGTGAAGGTGTTGGTGGATATTTCAATGAAAAGGATTTTTAAAAATCAAGGTATGCTGTAACTTTCTTTTCAAACTTGATTGTATAAAACTTGCCAGTAAGAAGGCTGTAACATCCGTAACTTGACTGTTTGAAGTGCACTGGTTTACCACGTGCATACCAATCATAAAATATGTCCACTAATATAATTAATATCGCAGTGAGAAACCATGAGGTGTCCCCTGGAAGGAAATTTGGTCTGTGGAATATACGCGGTCTGAGTAGCGAATACAAACGAGTCAATTTATTTGACGACGTTTATGAGTTGTCGTTGGACATTCTTGCAATGATTGAAACTCATTTGAGCAGCAGATGTGAGGATTTTGATAATATATTATTATATACAAGTGGCAATAACATTACTAATAAGGATAATTATAAAGAATCGGCTTCCTATTGAAAAGATATATCATCAATGAATACAAACCAGTGTTCCATATAATATCAGATTGTGTCACCGCCTTAAAATCAATCAATATTATGAAAAAAAAGAGCGGTAAAAATGATGGACTAGGATTTGTTATGGCGTATGTACATAGTGTAAAATAACAATGAAAAGTTAGTTCAATTCTACACTGACCTAGATCGTTTTATCGAGCTTGTTAAAAAATTTCTACTATTAATTTGTGAAGACATTAACTGCGGATATGGTGGTTCAACTCTACCTATGGTAGTTGGCAACCATACGATTAGGTCCAGGACTGAAAGAGGTGAAGTAGTCATCACTTATTGCGCAAAAAGAGTTCTTAGAGTTCAAAAAATATTCTACCGACACGTACTAGCTAACCAACGTACATGAAAACATCCCAGTGGTAACTTTATACCTAGAATGCTTGACTTAGTGTTGACAAACAAAGAAACCGCTATACTGGTAAAAGATGTAAAAGTCTTTAACAGTACATTCATTAAAACAGACCATCAGCTATGGGTTGTCAAAACCAAAGGGTCAAAAAGCCAAAAGGCGATAGCAAGCACGGTAGAGCGTATCAATACTAAATTTAATATTGAAATATTTAAAGAAAATATAGCTTTTGTAATTTATATATTAATAACAATATTGATAACATCCCAAGAGTATGGAAAAATACACAGACACTCATGATTGAAGCGATTAATT
>MQRL01617781.1:1909-12616 GCA_001938525.1 Dugesia japonica
ATTTTTGATAAGAGAATTCCATAAATTTTTTAGTTAGATTATTGTTATTATTTGTAGTTTTTATTTGTATTTGATTTATAATTATTAAATTATTTTTTTCAGAAATGCATAAAATAATTGTTTTTTGAAACAAGTAAAATATATAAAATAAAAAATTCAAAAATATCAATTATATTCCAAATTATTACTTAAAACTATTACTGATAATTATTACTTAAAAATACTTTCAAATTATTCCAATGAAGTCTTTTTTGTAGGAAAATGCCATATATATATACATGTAAAAATTATTGATGTAACAACGAAATAATATATAAAAATTAATTTTTTTTTAAATTATATCTTGTGTTTTCTTAAACTTGAAGACTAACACAAAGTTATACAAATTTTTTTTTAAAGAAAATTATTTAACAGATAAATACAACCACAAACAATTTAATTTCAAAGTGAATTTCGAAATATGCTTTTGCTAAAAATTCTCTTATATGCTGATAGAATGATTTTTTTCGCTTAACAACATTGTCAATATAAATTTTCTAATTATTTTTTTTCCTAAATTTTCTAAAAATTTTCTAAAAATTTCCTAATTATTGTTTTCGTTTTATGCAGCCTAATATTGTCCATTAAAAAAGTTTTATTTCAAAATAGATTAATTTCATCACACTCTTGTAAAAGAAAATTGAAAATTTTCTGAATCAACTTTATTCAATGTATTTGCATTTCAATACTCTTTCTGTTGAAATAACTACCGATATACTATTTGTTCCCTATTTGTTGAAACTGTTATTCTGGCTGGAAAACGTTTGGAATTATTGACTGTTTTTCTTATCCATAATAATTATCAGTCACCTTCATGTTATTCTCGGTTTTTTAAAGTATTTTGAAATACTAGATTGGCATTTATTTCTTCATCATATTGACATAGACTGGCATCTTCAATAAATTTTTAAGCTGTATTTATCAGTTTATCTGATTAAAAGATTAGCTTTCGTAGCCGACTTATTAATTAATTTAATAATAATAATATTATTTAATTTAATAATAATTTAATAATTAATGAAAATTAATTAATTAATTTTGGAAAGTCACAATCGTTTTTCTTCATTGCTTTATTCAGCCAATTATTAACAGTTATTTAGGACAAGCTCAAATCCTCGGTAATTTCACTTACATTCTTACCTAATGAATACATGTTTCATATATTTTTAATTGTTGCCAATGTGATATTTCTCCATTTTTCCCGTATTATTTCAGACAAGTTACTTGTTGGATATTCACCGTTGATCATTAGGAGTGAACAATTTTTAAAACGATATATAAATAAATTTATATAAATAAATAAATAAATTTTTATGGAATAAATAGAAAAACTGACTACTAATTTTACTAAAAAAAATTTTTTATTTTATCTCAAATCAACATCTGATATTGCCGCTAGTCTTTTACTTTATTTTATATTTTTTCTTTAATTTTTAAACTTTCTAAAAATATCTAATTAAATGATTTGAAAATGTTAAATTAAAAATTAAACATCAGAATAACCATTGTCAACTGTGAACATAATTAAATCATCTTATAGCATGTTTCTTTTTTTAATTTGAATTTATAAATGAATAGTTATTGTTTAAATAAATTGAACAGTTTGAATTAAATCGAGTAATTTTGTCTTTTAAAACAAATACCTATTTATATGAATCAAGTAATTTGAAAATTATATTTCTTATCGTTTTATTTAAAAATAAAATAAAGAAAGTAATAAAGAAAAACGAAAATATTTTCGTCATTTTTATGGAATTAAAATAATACGGTTTAAAAAAAGTTTATTTAAATAACGAGGAAATAATATATAAACTTAATTATGTATTAGCTATTTCAGGGGTGCACAATCTTTTTTCTAGACGGGCTTCAAATCAATGTCGCTGGCCATGTAAAAATTTTGGGTCGAATGTTATGCATCACTGATTTTATAGGTACTATACTATGTAACTTAGAAAATTTAATATAGTAATGGTAAAGTGTCATTTTGCAGCTAGAATTTTGGAGGAGATCGTTGTGAATCCCTGAAAAATTGGTCATATAGAATTAAATTTCTTTAAAAAATACATTTTTCATCGAGTTGGGTTGTGACCAATTTGTTGTGCACCACAGGTGTATGTAATTATTTTAAACTTAATCATTTTGACTTTCTAATAATTTTCTTTCTAATAATAAAAAAAATCTTGATTAGAATTTTGACTAATTTGCCAGTGTATTGCAGTGTTCTATGTTTCATTAAAGATTGCCGATAAGCATCACTATTTACAATTATACAAATGTAGACGATTAGGCAAAAGAATAAACATAAATTATTCCAAGCGATGGTGAAAAAAATGGGATTTAAAAGACATTTTTGAATTTTCCTTTAAACGACATAGAGAAAATAAAGGAAAAACTTGTTTTGATCTTATTTTAAAATAATTATGAAATATTATTTTGACTCAATTCGTGAATGTTCTTTCTTCCCCCTTAAAAATGAACTGGCCATAAATGAAAGTGATCTTTGAACATATGAATATATGAACATAGTATAATTTTTAGATTAATTTAAAAAATATACAAAATGGTAAAATTGTGATCAGATATTAATTCACAACGCGTATAATGAATCAAAACAAACCAATATAAACCAAGCTATGCAAGTATACTGTGTCAAGAGGCTTTTACTAGTTTTTGCTTTAAATTGGTACACCTTAATAACCACAAGTGTATATTTTGTTTATAATTATCAATAATTTATTTACAATTTAATAAGTGAAATAATTATAATGGAATCTATTATAAAGCATTCAGTTTTCGGTTAATAAGATTATTAGAATTATAATAAATCATTTTTTAATATCAAATAACTATGGAGTAGGTAGCTGAATATGGTACTTTGTCTAATTTCCATTATATCAGTGCTAACATTAAATTTAAAATACAGTTCCATCTAAAGTGACCAGATATTCCGGATTGTGTGGGACACTCCCAGATTTAAGCTGTCCGTCCCTCATTGAACAGCGTCCCGGAAACGTCCCACATTTGGGCATTTAATATTTTTTTATTTTTTCCCTAATTTCATTGAATATAATCACGTTGTGTAATATATGAATCCATTTTTTAAAGTCAATATCGGGTGTTGTAAATAAAATATGGCCGTAGAAATAATGCCTTTGGTCATTTTTTACGTATGCTGTACATAAGGCTATGTGGTAGTATCACACTGTTTCTTTTTTTTGCAGACGTCACTAGTGAGGAGAAAACAAATAAATATTTTATTACTAGTAGCATCTCGCATTCGTACTCAAGATATCTGGTCACTTTAGTTCTATCCTTCTCTCGTTTTGTGCAATGAATCTCTGATAAAATGCAAAACATAGAGAAGTGGGAGAAAATATTATTTTATTTTTAGTAAACTATGATGAAATACAATATAAAATCATACAGTGACCAGCAAATAATTCAACAGTAAAACAAAGATCTTGTGAGTCCGTCTTAAAAAATGATGCTATTATTGTTCTAATTAAATGCGAAAACATATTTTTAACAGAAATTTCAAATTTTACAATACTATAAGCGGATCTACTTTGGGCAAACATGGCTTGTTAAAATAGAAAAATATTATGCCACTAACATACATCATTCCGAAAACTCCGCGATATTTTCTTTCATTCTCAAAAAAAAATGAAACACACACACAGATAAATAATATGTATTAATCATTTTCTTAAAATAAAAAAAAATTCTAAATCATCTCAATTCGAAATGAACAAATGTGAAAAGATTAGTAACTATCATTATTAGCTAGAACAACTTCAATATTATAATCCATTTGTTGATAACAATTATTTAGAGAAGTTTGTTTAAAATTGAAAGTTCTATTTGAAAAGTTCAATATTCAAACTAATATCTGCACAAATATTTCATATTTTAAAAATTTTAAACAAAGACTTTAATTATGAACAGAAAGCTTGAAACCAAACAATCTCAAATACAATTCTCACAATTATGATGAATAAAATTAAAATAACAAATGAAATATTAACTGAATTATAAAATTTATTTTAGTAAATTTCATCGTTTATTTTTAATGCGGCAATTTTAAACTAAAATCTTTAAGGTTCATGAAAAAGATGTCAACCCATCATTTAAAGAACGATTTCTTTTTAAAGTCAATATTCCAGAATTATCAAGGAAGATTGTACGATTCAGATTGATTGGAATCACTAAACCGGATATTCATACGGAAATAAGCAAAGCTGTTGTGCAAATAAGTGATGTCGATTTAACAAAAGCAAAGAAATTATGGCTTAATTTAAAAGAAATGAGTACAGTAAGAGAATGAAAACAAATTATAAAATATATAAATGTTTAAATTAAGGAAGATGATGGTCGAGGTGAAATCATGCTATCTTTGACTTATTTGCCAACTGCATCTAGAATAACTTTGGTGATAATCAAAGCAAAAGGTCTTCGATGGAAAATGTTGCGACAAAAACAAGGAGGTATACTTTTATTGAGAATATCACTTGAATTTGATATTAACTTATATTTGTAATAAATTTACCGTGTTAATGATATAAAATAAGAAAATAATTTTTAATAGTTATTTCAAACTTTAAATAAATAAGATATTTCATAGAATCAATCTATTTAAAATTATTTTAATTAAATTAATGGATTTCGCATGATTTAGCTACATTTCTCATTAATAAAAGGCAATTTACTTACCGTATTTGTTTTTATTTTTGATTTATTCAATTTTATATACGATTATAGATATTTGGAATAAAACAATCATATACTTATAGTTCCTCTGTCGGTATAAACCTCTACCGGTGAAAAATATTCCAGTTTACCGGTAATGCAGTAATTTTTCAATAATTAATAAACAAGGCAAAAACTAAAGGACTCGATATCATAAAATAGTAAATAAAAAAAACTATAAAGTACAATAAATGTAATATACATATAGTTGATTTCAATTGTTCTGTTATCAAGTGAATTTTAAAAAATATTGGTATGCTTGAAATTTCATTGCCAAAAAATTATAGTTGTTGTAATTATGATATAATAAATATGTATAAAATAATGAATTAATCAAAGTGTGGCGGGCCATTACACTAGATATATATCAAAAAATCGGAAAACATCTGTTACCGATGTCTGGTTAAATCTAAAACCGAAAATAGCTGTTTTTTGAAATACCTATTTTTGACAAACCTTAGATTTGATTGAGTAAATTAATATTATATTAAACAAAATAAAAATTTATAATATGGGTTTCTCGAATGTCTGGGAATATTTTGAAAAACTAAAAGACAGCAATAATGAAGCTTTTATGCAAGTTATGGTAGAAATGTATTAAGTGTGACAGTGGTTCAACAAGTGGGCTAATTGTGCATCTTAATCTGGAACATAAGATTTTGACGAAAACAACTATATCAACTGAGGATCATGATACAGGTCTTGACACTCCTACCTTTACATTTCAAAAAAGTAAAACGTTAATATCCAGGTACTTGCAACAACAAACGTTAGAAGAGATAGTGAGTAGGTAGATGTGAGCGCACAAACACAAATGATTTATCGCACACCACCCTATGCTATGATTTGTGCCATATGTTATCGTGGATCTCTATAACTAATAACCCTGTGCTATGGGTTAATGTGGATCATTCATAAAAAGATAGAAAAATTTCAAAAGAAAAGAAAAAGAAAATACTTAACTATCAAAAAATCTGATCCGATCAAAAAATTCTTAAATCCAAGATTACTAGTAACGTATACGGTTGGTGTGAGTGCACAAACACAGTGATCCTTGCTAAAAAAAATTAATATTTTGTTTTAATCAATCTCGAAAATAAATTTTAAATTTCCCGCCAACAAATTTACAAATTAAATCAAAACTACATCTCCCCGCAACCAATCTAATCAAACACAAATTCAAACACCCTCTTCTCCCCGAGGGAGGGGGTGCACGATAACTCATTTGTGTTTGTGCGCTCACATCTACCCACTATAGTGTCTAAACTAGTGGCTATATATGGTTTATCTTATTATACATAACAAACTCATCTTTTTTTCGGAAAAAAATTAGTAAACTTGGATAGACTCTTCCAAAACATTCAACGGGCACTATGAAATTACATTAAAATAAAGTAATACCTTCGATTAAATTAAATGGTTGTTTTTAATTTAATTTAAGCTATTACTTTATTTTAATGAAATCTCAAATGCGATCAATGGTTAAGTCCAACAATTATTCTTGCAATAATTGTAATTATAGAACTATAAAATTAGTAAAACAATATTACAATCAAATAAAATTTAAAGTTGTAGAGCAATTACAGTCTAAAATTTCTCTTGGAAAACGGGTTTCTCTTTCTTTTGACGAATGGGCAAGTATCAAAAGAGGAGATATTGCAATATTATATTGCATGATTGTCATGAAAATAACAAAACAATCTTGGTTTATCAAGAATTACTGAGAAATCTGATGAAAACAAAATTCAGGAAATAGTAAGAACACGATTAAGCGAGTGCAATGTGAATTTTTATCATATTCTCAGCTAAATCAACGACGGTGTAGCAGTTTTGCGAAAATATAGTAAAGAAAGTGCAGTTGAATCGGTTTTATGTTTAAATCATGCATTAAATGTGGCAGTGACAAAGTTTTTCTACCAAAAACATTTTGTGGATGAAGATAATTCCATTGAAACTGAAGAAGATATTATTATGGAAGAAGAATCTGAAAGTGACATTAATATTGATGATGATTATGTTTTGTAAGAACCCTACAATTATTTAATCATTAAAAATATAAATTCGGCCACTAAAAATAGTGAACATTCATTTTGCAAAACGCTATTTTGACAACTACAGCTTCAATTTTCACCACATCAATGAGATTGTTATCATCAATACAGAAAGGATATTCTTTTGAAGTTTTCATGGAAAAAGTCATCTTTTACAACTATTATTCGAAGCTCTTCTGACAGCAAAGCCAACATCTACCAATAATGAAAGAACCTTTCCCATAACAAGCCTAATTTGCACTAAAATAAGAACTAATTCATTGTATGAAAACCTGCATATCATTGTTTTTCTTAAATACTTATTTTTAAAATTTTCAATTAAAGATTAATTGTACAAACTACTCACAGGCAAAGCTGCTGTTGAATGATAAAATAAATTTAAATATTGATTTCTTTATTTATTTGTTCTTTTTTATGCGTGAAATACACATGTTAATTTTTTTAAAAGTTTCATTTTGTTTAACCTCGGAAAAAAAGATTGTTACCGGAATTTACGAATAAAAATATTTTTTAATTTACCGTTTAACGGGTATGAAAAATATTCGCTAATCGAGGAACTAGACATAGCATATTATAATCAGTTTATTTTATTCTTTACAATTATATTTAATAAATTTAAATAAAAATATTTTATGGAATAAAAACATTGTAAATGAATGTTATATTGTAAATATAAAAATTAATATTTATAAATATATTAACATTACTGAAATTAATGAATAATTTCTGGTCAAAATATTTTTGCAAAGATCGAAATAGAAAGTTGTCCAATGGATAAATATCAGGCAAATATTGAGGGTAACCAAGTTCGTGTGCTTCTGCTATGTTTTTATAGCAGTATGTGGCCTAACATTGTCATGGTGAAGAAGAACACTTTTTTTGTTGGCTAAAATCAGATATTTATTATGTAATTTAGTTGATCATTTGTAATTGTTTTGCCAGATGGCAACAAATAAATTGTTTGAGTCCTTTTCGATCCCACTAAAGATAAAAAAAGTTTTGTTGATGGTAATCTGGTTTTTGATGTCGTAATTACTGGTTGTCCCGGTAAATATATAGGCTATTTTACGTGCGACATTATTGTATAGAATACGGTTTTCATTTTACCCCAAAATGAATCGTTTTCATTTCGTTAAAATAGAGAAGAACATATAAAAAATCAATTCAATTTGTTGTTTTCAATCAGTTAATGAAGTACCCAGTTAGACCATTTACAATAAATCCAAGTCTATTAAAGTGGATTCTAATGGTTATATATATATAACAATTAAAATAATTTAATAAAGTTTAGTTATCTTAGAGTTTGAAAATTTTTAATGTCAAAAAAGGGACATTATTTTTTTTACCAACCTAATAATATCGATTCAAAGTTAATATATAACTATTCACAAGAGGTGAGGAACCTTTTGTGTCAAAAGGCCACAAAAGTAAAAAAAACTATTTTTCATAGGGCCACACACAAAAATTCTTTTTGAAATATATTATGTTATATATCACGTTAAATAAATAAATTTTTGTGGAAAATACAAACAGCCGGATTTTTATATTTCAGAAAATTAAAATTTCAAAAGTTGGAAACCGCTGCAGAAAAACTGTAAAGGCCTGAACTTTTCTCACCTCTGCTGTACACAAGAAGAAAATATCAGTTAATAACGATGCAATAGAATGTGTTTTTTAGATATAGTAAGTTTTCAAATGATAGGCATTCATAGATATAGATCATCGACATTAAAGTTTTCCAAATGTAGAATAACCAAACGGTTCCAAATAAAAGTATGTAAAATATAATTGTTGAAAATTTGAAAGAAAAAATTCAATGAGTTACTTAAATTTTAAATAAACATTAAGTTAGAATGTTTTTTTAAGTAAAATAAAAAGCAAAAGAATAAAAATTAACGTATAATTTACTAAGAATGGTTGATATTTTTACCATTCATCAGCAGAGGCGTAACTGAGTTTTCGACTCCCTTGGCTAATTTTTTTTGGCGCCCTTGACAAATTTCAGCTTTGCGACTTTTTCAATTGTTAGAAAAAAATAATTGAATTTCTCCTAATTTTTTTATGACAATAATTACGTAGTCTGACAGTGACAGTCACACAACGTGAATATCAAAAATGCAAAAGACGGGAACAATACTAATTTACAGTTTATTATTTACTAAATAATACTAAATAAATTGGTTAATAAAACTGGATATTGTTGCGTTAATACTGACCCCAGCAATACTTGAAGTATCATGTATTATAAATAAAAAACAATAGTTTCAATGTATCATACTCACTATCTCATACATAAAGATAGAAACTCACAATTAAAAGGAAATTTAAGTAACACATCACTGATACACTCCTAGTTCTATATCAAAGGCTCAAAGCTTAACTTTTCTCGTTTTAATGTTTGCAAAATTAGTGATTATTTCATTGAAGTTTATTCGACGGGTAAGTTCACGTTTGATGGAAAGAAGAGCTAGAGACGATGTGCGTTGTTGGCTTGACGTCGATCTCAAGTAGTTTTTAATAATTTTTAGTTTGCTGAAACTTCTTTCAGCGGTGGCTACTGTGGTTATTAGCCTTTTTGTTATCGAGGATAAAAGTGAAATATCGTTTTAAATAAAAATTTAAAAATTAGAGATTTAGCGGCGCCTTTTTGAACTTGCTCGGGCTGACGCCATTTGCAACTGCCCCAATGCCAAGCCGTTATTACGCCACGGTTTATCAGTAACAATAACTTAATTAGCACGTTTTTATGCATTCCAAAACCCTTTCACTATGAAAATCAACCATCCCAATCAAACAATCTGAATTAATTTTTAATAATAATCGTAATATAGTTTTTGTTGAAATTATGTATTTTACTTAATTTATATTGATTTTGTTGGAACACAACTTTTTTTGGTTCTTCAAGTTTAATTATGTATAAGGCAAAAGTTACTCTTAATTTTTCTAAGTGACTTCAACCAGTAACTTTATGAATATTTTTCATTTTCATCTGTAACTTATTATTTCATGTAATATTTAGATTTGATGATAAGTGTTAGTCTAATATGCAATGGTCGTCGTGTCTGCAAGCGGCAAACAAGTGTTAAAAGAAAAACTAGAGATCCCATATTTAATGAGTCTCTCATATTTTCCGTTAATGATCCAAATGATGACGTTAGTATGACAATGATGTATTTGTTTGAAGAATTGCTTTTAGATATTTTTGAGATTGACAGCATCGGAAATTTTACCGACTGGTAGACTTTACACAATTGGACATTGTATTTTAGGATCAACAAGCACTGGAATAGAGCTTACACATTGGCAACAGATGATTTCTAATCCTAGGCGCCCAAGTGCAATGTGGCATTGGTTGCATAAAACATCGAAAAAATTGAAAAATCCACCTAAAAATGAAACAAATGGTAAGAATTCACATGGTCTTACCTCAGATTCTGAACCAATGTTAGATGGTACAGATTATGATGGTAATGGAAGACATAGTGATATTACTCCCCCTGATCCATCAGAAGTACAAACTGATTTGATTCATCTTTAAATTTTCATTAACCTCTCTTTTCATTTCAAAATACATTTGACTTTTAATTATTTATAATTAAATTAGTTTTAATCATTATCGCTTAGTTAAAATAATTTTAAAAATAGCCAAAATTGACACCATTTCTAAATCTATATACCAGATGTTGGGAACCTCTGACTACTTAATCAAAAAATGACCCATTTGAATTCGAAAAATAAAGATTAATAGATACATCACTGAAATAGTATACATGTAATTCTGTTTTTATGCGGCAGATACGTTCCGCGGCAACTCTCGTAAAAAATAGAGTATTCATATAAAAAAGAGGGGATTGGTTCACAATTTAAATAT
>MQRL01617907.1:929-13887 GCA_001938525.1 Dugesia japonica
ATTAATTTTTCTTAATTATTGTTCATAAGTGGCTTCTATTTTCCCCGCATTTTCTTTATTTTAACTTCATTTCCCTTTCATGGTGCTTTTGTGCTTTATTTCTTTCCATGTAACTTCCGATTTTTTGCGGGTGTTTCACCCCAACAATCGTATAAAATTTTTTTTTGATCTGATTAGTTTATTTGATTATGTTGGTGTGTGTATTTTTAAATTTTAAAATTTGTGTGTTTGGGTTGTTAAGGGGGTTAATTTAAAGTAGGTCAAGTTGATTTTGTGTGTGTGTGTGTGAAAGAAGGGTTTTGAATCCGAGTGGGAGCTCGAGATCTTGGAATTAATTTTTTCGGGGTTTTTAAGATTTGGTTGTGGTTGGACAAAAAGTTGGTCTATATATTGTCTAAAGGACTTATGAGGTTGAATGGATGTTTTTTGCTAGAAGGGTAGTGGCGCCAGGGCACAGTAGTACTAGAGTTATCGTGGCATGTTTTTTGAGAGGTTATAGGTTTGTATGGGGTTGTTGGAATTTGTTGGTTGATGGGTTGATGGAAAGATAATGTGATGGAGAATATTTTTTATGTCGAATGTGCTTTGATTTTTGATTTTAAAGGGTTGAATTTGATTTTTGATATTTGCAAGTAGTATAAGTGTGTTAAAAAAATTTCATAAGGGGGAAAAAGGTATGGGTGGAAAGAGAATTAATTATCAGGTTTTTTAAGATTTATTTGAAATTTTTCTAACTGGCAATGTGAAGTAATAAATATTTGAAATCTTTTTTTGTGTAAAAATGCTGTATTTTCCTTAAAATGATGAATTATTAGAAAGTAATAGTATTTTTGAGTATGTTTTGAGTATTTTTGGATAGGAAGTGTGGTTTTTAATATTCTTTGATGGGGGAAGAAGGGAGCCTTGATTTTTTTCGAGAGAAAATATTTTTTAGCGGGAAATTTAAAAAAAATTTTGGCAAGAAATTCAAAAAAATCTTTGGTGGGGCAAATTTTTTTAAAAATTTAATTAAATTATATTTATTTAAATTTACTTTAATTAAATTAATTTCTTTTCGAAGATTTAATATTTATGTATGAGATGGGACAGTCTTGATATTTTGCAAGAGACGAGGGGAGTCTCTATATTTAGCATTGTATGAGAGAAGTCTCTTGAAGGAAGTCTATATTTAACATGAGATTGGACAGGCTTGATATTTTGAAAGCAATGGGGAAGTCTAAAATTCATAGGTACGTGATTTTCATTGTATGTGTGTTGCATCTGAGTTGCACCTGAGTTGCATCTAAGTTGCATACTTATTCCATTTAATAAAATTTTATTTAAAAAATCAATAAAAATTCCGAGGCACGTGATTTTCATTGTATGTGTGTTGCATCTGAGTTGCATCTTAATTGCATATCTATTGCATACACACTGCATTCATTAATAAAAAACTATTTACAATAAGAAACATTTATAACAACAACTATTTTTCTTTTCTTCTTCTTTAACTGTTACTTTCTTTAGATGGATTTCTATGGGTTCCTGGTTTGTCTGTCTCTTCTACAACCAATGAAATTATACATACACACACAATAAGTATACAAATAGATATTCTTTTAAATATTTCATTATTTTTAAAATGGCAGATATTCGCAATTGATCACACAAGCAATATAAAATTCTCAAGCAGATAGATTTATGCAACAAAGATAATGGAGATAATGTTGATTCTATACCTAATAAAGGATACTAAGAGTTGTCAATCGTCAATCAAGCCTATACACTGAACTATATGGACAATTTGAATATGTGTATAGTTAATAAAGCAGAGACAATAAAAAGAGAATACAATCTGGAACCGTTCATGAATCCCTTGAAAGAAATATCTAACAACGAAATTTTGTTGTATCGATATAAGTTTGGGAAGAAACTTCAAAAGGGTTTTCATGCTTTGATAGAAATTCAATTTTTTGATATTTTGGTGGTAATATTATTATTAATATTAATACAATAATTATTATTTAATTAGGTATTAAGAAAAGAAGAAAGAATTAAAAAACTTCAATTCGATCTAAATGGTCTTGAAAACATGACATTTTTGATGAAAAACTTGGTAAGGTTTTGTGAAATTGATCCGCCAACAGTAGCTATCGAGATTTATAAGGAAGAAAAAGTAAACATTACTAATAAATTGAACATGGACATACAAAATCAGAGTTCAGAGATAATCAGTATAAACAGTACAAATGTTAAAATGCAARCTCTGCCCATTGTATTTGGTAAGCAAAGACAGTGTCGTGTGGATAGGAAAAAAAGCGGTAATATATTTTTTTATTTATGTAAATTTATTAATTATTAATGTGCAGTGTTAAACAATCACACCAACATCTTGTTTCTTGGTTGAAAAAGACTTCGTTTTGTTAAGTGTTGTAAATATTTTGTGTACTTTTATGTGTTGTTTTTTCAAAGTTATATAATAATATTTTTTTAATCAAAGTCTTTTTTAATTTTAAATATATAATTTAAATTAAATCTTATAATTAAATAAAAAATCTTTTTTTAAATAAAAAATCTTTTTTTAAATTACTTTCTTAAATTGTTGGTAATATTTTTAATTCGGATACGAAATACTTTCTTTCAATATTTTCCAGCATTTATTCTAGTGTAAGGTCCAAATTCATTATCGATATTATTAATTCATTATTAATGGACATTTAAATTTATTTTGTTTATATTTAACATGTATGTGTCATGCACAATGCATGCACAATGCATGTTTGCATTAAAACAAAACTTAATAAATAATAAAAAACAAATGATAATAACCACGTTTATTTAAATAAATACAATAATGTACAATTTTGATACAATACGTTTACAAATGTTTTTTCAAAATATTTTCTTTTTTTGTAGTCATAATCTAAACAAAAAAAAATTAAAATAGCATTTAAAAAACAAATAAATAAATACCGTTTGTTTATTAGAACGGTTTTTAGAAAAAACTACTTAATACTATAATGACCATATGGGACACTGTTATTTTTACCTTATCATCTGTATTACTCAGTGCTATTTTGTTCGACTTAATGCTATACAATTGATGATTTTTGGTGGTTATTCGAAATTTTTCCACCGAGATTGATTTGTTCTATTATAACAGTCAAAGTAAGACTAATGAGAGATTTCTGTGTTCTTCAATGATATGCCATTTGGCCCTCATGCTGTTCTTATCTCCGAGCAAGCTATAGCATTTCGGCCTCAAAAATACCCACTCTTGATACTTCTTCCCTTTATTCTCATCTTTAAATTTTCCTATAACTATTACTATAGAGTAAATACTGTTACTATAAAGGGAATGATCTTTATCATAATTTGAAGGATCAAGTAGCTGATCTCTCACCATACTTGTTGTTATTTTTTCTAATTTAGTATTTTCTATTTCTAGTAAAAACTATCTGTATCGCCGGCTACAATATTAATTTTTCAATTATATTCCTTCCTGTACTTATCCAACTCAATGTACTGAATTTTGTACATTCTCAATTTTGAGAGGTCAAGTATAGTTTGTCCTATGAAGCTTGGATGATCTAAACAAACTATGTCCTTATTGAGAAGAACCACTATCAAATCATCAACAATTTTGGTAGCTTTCTTAAATCCGGCTTTTGATGTATGTAATCAGCTTTTTTGCTAAATTACAAAAGCGCAAATTGATCCTGTTCTTGAGATTCTCAACTGATTTTCCCTATAGACTGTTACTTAACTGTTTACAATAATTTTTATCCAATTCCGAAACACAATTTGATCTGAGAATTGTGTTGGTGTTGATATAATTCTCGAATATTGCTGGCTAGCTGAATTGAACTCCTCGATGAACCTCTATTACTTAAACTGTTAAACTTAAATACATTTGCTGCAATCTCCAGTGCACTACGTTATTGTTCTTGAAATAGGGCGTTAACATTAATTTCTTTATTTTACAACCTGGATCCCTTCTATGTTTTGCTGCAACCGGAAAATCATTCAAATAATCATGAATTTCTGCAGGAATCACCATGTCTACCTCTAAAGTGTATCCATATGGTAATGAATCTAGATCTACATTCTTACACTCTTCCAAAACCCTATCTAATCCATCATAAATCCATTCAAAATTTGCTAAGGGCAACTTTTGACTAAGTGCTTAACCATATAGATTATTAATATCTATATACAACAAGTCAACATTTTCACTAGTGGCAACATGGTGATTATTAATGAATTTTAACCCTCCTCTTATACCTTCTTCGTAAAAGGTGTACATATCGTTATTTTGGAGCAACTCAATTGTTTTTTCTATTGACTTCAATGCAAATGCTCATGACATACCAGGTATTCAGAAAAAAATTCAATGGCTCCAAGTTGTTGTGTGCTACAGACTTTGCACAGAATTGCTGAAAATATCAGCTAATAAATACACATCCATCTTTAAATATAACACCAAATAGTCCAACAAATTTGTACAGCTGAATATTTCCCACATCGATAATGCTTTTTTATACTCTTACCTACTAATATCCTCTCATTTTGGTGGCATTTGCTTTGTTTCTTCCCAAACCTGTAAGCTTGTTGCAAAACTGTACGAAAATATCCCTTTGGCTTCGTAATAATCTGATTCATAAACTTCTCTGTAGTCAAAGGTGTCGCTTTTAAGGATCTAACAACAAAGTCCAATGAGGAATTTATGAACTGATAGCTGTTGATGAACTTAATTGTTGTTTTATTTTGCCGTCAATTAAACATAGAAATTTTTCTGATGTTGTTGAGATGCATGATATTGCCCAATTCCTGAACTTATTAATAACATACTTCAGACTATGATGAAGATTAAATCCTCGTAAATTATGAAAGACCACTGGTAGTTGAATATGCAGTTGTCTAATTAAATTGCATTGATTACATGCTGCTCTTCTATATTTCTCTGTGAAATGGTCGTGGTCACGAACGGGATATCTTATTTCTTTCTTGCATAAGTAACAAATTTTTGCAGCTCTAAATTCTTCATCTTGAACCTTTGTTATTATAATTTTCATTTTTCCTTTTGTTTCATGATAAGGAAATACAATATTTTCACTTATTTCCTCCACAGCCTTTAAAAACTTATACACACAGTCATCTCCAATAAATTGTCTGTTTGTTGATTCGTTGGTAAAAGTACTAATCAACAATAGACTAGCCGAAACGGGTAAATGTTTCTGGAAATGCTTCTCGTCTGGAAGAAAAACCGATTCAAAGTCAGCATATATCATGAAAGGTGGTGTTATTGTTTTCAAATAATCCTTAAAGATTAAATTCTTCTCCGATTGCATGGTATACATTGTGGAACCTGTCTGGATTTTTTCGCAAATTGGTTCATGCTTTTCATAAGCTACTCTATTTTTTAACCTATTGAGATACTTAGGACACCATGTTGATTAAATACGAACAAGTAGATAGATTGGAGTGCACTGATACAAATCCACCCGGGGGAAGAAAAAATTTTTGTTTCAGAAATTTGATTGGCTGCAAACATGTTTTCTAGCATTTGAACGGTAAAAAATTTTTGGTGTGTGATAACGTAGTTACAGTTTTGTCAGTAATACTGCAATTCGATTGGTCGATTTTTTTCCATTTGTTGATGATGTCATGATAACGCAATGACAATAAATTGTTACGTAACTGTTACGTAATTATTATTTGTTTTAATTGATTGAATATTTATGATTTTCTTTGTCTAAATCAATTGCATTTATATATATTTTTAATTTAAATTAACTGAAATTAATGATTTTTTTGTTTAAACTAATCGAAAATAATTATTTTTTTTGTTTAATTTAAGTGAAATTAATGATTTCTTGATTAAAGTAAATGAATGATATTTTAAATAAATTTTTTCGCTGGTAATATTAATATTAGCCGCGCCTGTCAATATTAATATTAAATTTCTCCGGCAATGTTAATATTAACATTTAATTTCTCCAAACAATATTTACATTAGTGGCTCAGGTTTCGTACTAATGGATGTTTTTGTGTTCATACTATGAGATGTTGGTTGGAAACAGTATTTGTTATAGGGTACAAACTATGAGATGTCTATGAGTATGCACTCTTGGCAGTAACCGACATTAGATCCTCCCTGAACAAACCATTTAATTCTCCTGACATTAGATGTTCACAGTTCTATTAATATTAGCTGCTCACCCAAAGAATTGATTACTACTTCAAGGAAAATCATTTTTAATATTTATATTTATGTAAAATTACTCTTCGTCTTAGTATAATTAATGAAATCAGTATATTATTTGCATTCTTATTAAAATTATTATCAATAATATCATTAAAAATTATTTTCATACATTGTTTCAATAACAGTTTTGATTGAATTCCATACCATTAAATTACCTCCTCCGACATGTACAGTCCGACGGACCGAATCCATCAAGGTCCGTTAACATCCAATCGAAGCCGTTCATAATTGAACTTATCGATAAGCTTGTGTAGTTTTAACTAGACTAAGCTCGATTATAGTATGTACATCTCTGGCAGCAATGCTTCCAACCGTTCACATCCGTTCTCAAATATAAATTGCTATAACTGTATAATTTTTATAAAATAAAAACAGTTAGTCTTTAACGCTAATATTTGGCTAGACTCAGATCCACAAATTGGTAAAGAATTCAAATGTCAACTGTTATTAACTAAATCTTTAGATTAAATCATTACAGACAATTATTTCTTGTTATCATTAAGGAAAAGCATTACTAAAATTTTATTTAGTTAAATCATTTAAGAAAAACATTATCATTTAAATAAAAGTATTAAAACGCAATTTAAATAAAATAAATTCTTACTTATTTTCAAAGTTCATAATAATAATCATAATTCGTAATACGTTACCATATCTCCAATAACTTAAATCCTCTCATTAAGAATTCATAACAATTATGATCTGAAAATCAATTTATTAACTGAAATAAATTATTAATTTTAAAAATCATTAACTTTAAATAAAATCGTTACGAAAATTATTACAATTTACGAAAATCATTACCGTTTAATTTCAATAAAAATAAATCCTTACTTATTTTCATAATTTATCAAAATTTATAATAATATTGATCTAAATAGATTTTCATATTATATGTATCACAATTCGTAATAGGTTTTTCTAAATAATCTAAAATAAAATAAATAATACAGCAATTTAAATAAAAAATATTACTTGATATTCTTAAAATAGCGAAATAATGATGAAATAATATGAAATTATTCCATTCAAGCTATATTTACGTAATATGTTTAAAACAAAATTATTTATTAATAAATAATTGTTTAACATATTTTAATTAATATGATTTAGCAAAATCAATTTTAAAAATATTAATTTGAACTGATAAATTTTAAATTTTAATTTATACTAATTTTAAACTGTTTAATTTTGATTTGTATTAATTTTGAGCAGATAAATTTTGATTCATATTAATTTCAAACTGATATATTTATAATTATAAGCTGCTAAATATTGAATCATCTTAATTTCAAACTGATAAATTTTGATTTGTATTAATTTTAAACTGTTTAATTTTGTTTCTTTTTAAATTTAAGCAGATAAACTTTGATTCATAATAATTATAAGCTGCTANACTTTGATTCATATTAATTTCAAGCTGTTAAATTTTGATTTGTATTGATTTTAAACTGTATAATTTTGATTCTTATAAATTTTAAGTTGAGACAATTTGATTCTTATTAAATTTAAACTGTTAAATTCTTATCTTAAAATCTTATGAATTTTAAGGTTTATGATGAAAGATGTATTTTCAATGATGAGTTCTATACTTTCTATATAGTTGTCTCTAACTTTCTTTGATGACTCATGTATTATCCTATATATTCTATGATGAAGTGTCTATGTTTTGTGATGGAACTATAATTTTCCATGACAAAGTGATTATTTTCCATGTTGAAGTGTTTGTTTTCAATAATGCAACCTATATTTTACATGGTGATATAGAAATTTAGTATGTTTATGAATTTTGTGTGGTGAAATGTATTTTAAAAGAGATAAATTAGAAATTTCAATGTGATTAACTATAATTTTAGTGTGACGAATTATAAGTTAAATTTGTTGGTTTGAAATTTTATCTGCTGACTTAGAAATTTTATTATTTTCTATTTAATCTTTGATTGCTAATGAATACTTCTGTGTAATTTCTAAGACTTTTAATAGAAATATACAATGTCTGAAATATTTTATTGACTTATATGTATTTTCTAATAAATTTCATGACTTCTATATACCGTTACCACGATGAATTATAATTTAATGTACTGGTTTAGAAATTTAATGTGTGTACGTAGAATTTTACCGGGATTAAATGAAATCTTTGTGTAATGTGTTGCAATTTAAGTGTGATAGATTATAATGCTTATGTGATGAATTTATGTATAGAATTTGTATGTGTTGACGTTGAAATTTACTTGTTCAGTGTTAATTTTTATGACTCAAATTAGACTTTTGTGAGATGGATAATAATTTTAAACCGGTGACTTTAAAATTTCAATGTGACGAAATATATTTTTAGTGTGACTAATTATAAGTTCACTTGTTGATTAGAGTTTATATGTAATGACTAATAAATTTTATGTAACAAACTAGACTTAGAAATTTAATGTATTGGCTTAGAAGTTTTATGAGATGTCATAGAAGTTTGTTTGATAAAAGTAATTTTGATGCATGGATTATAATTTTTATGTGTTGAGTTACAGTTTAGTGTGATGGATTATAAATTAAATTTGTTGGTTTAAATTTTTATCTGTTGACGTAGAAATTTTATTATTTTCTTTGTAATCTATGAATGTAATTGAATACTTCTGTGTAATTTTAAAAACTTTTAAATAGAAATATACAATGTTTGAAATTTGTTTTGACTTATATGAATTTTTAAATAATTGTTATAACTTCTATATAACTTTAGCATGAATGAATTATCCTTTTTATGTACTGGTTTAGAAATTTTATGTGGCTACTTAGAATTGTACTATAAGGAATGAAATTTTGTGAGATAGAATGTAATTTTAGTGTAATGTGCTACAATTCTGTGTGATGGATTGTAAGTTAAGTATGATAGATTATAATTTTATATGTTGGCTTAGAAATCTCAATGTGATGAACTATAATTTTAGTGTTACAGATTATGAGTTTAACTGGCTGGTTAGAATTTTTATCTGTTGACTAAGAAATTATACGTAACAAACTAGAAATCATGTGCTGACTTAGACATTTTATGCCTTGGCCTATAAGTCTTATGAGATGTCTAAGAATTTTGTCTGATTAAAAAGATTTTAATGCATGGAATTTAATTTTTATGTGCTGACTTACAATTTGTGTAATGAAATATAATTTTATTGTGTTGGATTACAGTTTAAGTGTGATGGAATGTAATTTTAGTTTGATGGATCATAACTTTTATATGATGACTTAGAAATGTTATGCGTTAAAAAGTTTTACTTTTTGAGTGTTAATTTTTATGCGTTAGATTAGACTTTTGTTAGACGGATCGAAATTTTAAAGTGTTTACTTAGAAATTTCAATGTCATGAACTACATTCTAGTATGACAGGTTATAAGTTTAACTTGATGGTTAAAAGTTTTATGTGTTGACTAAGAGATTTTCTGTGACAAAAGTAATTTTAGTGTCTGGATTATAATTTTAAAGTAATAACTTAAAACTTTCAATGTGATGAACAATAGTTTAGTGTGATTGATATTAATTTTTCTGATTGGTTTCAATTTTTTTTGTGTTGACTTGGAAATTTGATTTACTTTTTTATAATTTATGAAACTTTTTTAATAACTTTTATGTAATTTTTGAAATGTTTACTTAACTTCCATGTAATTTATGATAATTTCTCATGACTTATATTTAATTTTAATATAATTGAGTATATTTTTATGTAATGAAATGTAATTTTATGTATTGGCTTAAAGTTATTACATGTGGAGTGTTAATTTTTGTATGACGGAATGCAATTTGAGAGAATGCTAGTGTGGTGTGGGAAAAGTCAGTAATTGATTGTGAAAAGTGAGAGAATATTAGTAATTATAAGAGGAGATCATTGCAGAATGTGAGAATACCAATGGATAGTGTGAAAAGAGCAGTGGAAATGGAAGAATACTAGTAGACAGTGGGAGAAGATCAGTAGAGAGTGTGAAAAGAGCAGTGGATAGTGAGTGAATATTAGTGGATATTGATAGAATACCAGGGGGTAGAGAGAGAAAACAAGTAAACAGTAAGTGAAGACCTATGTAGAGAGAGAATATGAGTAAAAATCACAGAATACTAGTAGATGGTGTTAGAAGATCTGTTGGCAGTGAGCAAATACCATAAGATACTGAGATAACACTAGTGGATGGTGATAGATTAGCAATGGATAGTGACAGAAGAACTGTATGAGTTAGATAAGACCAGTAAATAGTGAGAGGAGATGAGTAAAGAATTGTAAACAACCAGTGGATAGTGAGAGAATACCAGTGAATATCGAGAGAATATAAGTAGAGAGTGGAGATTACATTTGGATAGTGGCAGAAAACCTTTATAGAGTGTGAGTAGACCAGTGGAGAGGTACAGAATACCAGGAGAAGGGGTTGAAGACTAGTAAAAAGTCAGAGATGGCCTGTAGAGAGTAGTAGAATACTTGTAGAGAATAGGAGAATACCAGTGGATAGTAAAAGAATACCAATGTGGAGTAAACGAAAGCAAGTGAGTGTGACATAAGACCATCGAAAAGTGAGAGTTATGAAGTAATTATGAGAGTAAACCTGTGAAAAATAGTTAAAACCTAGTAAGAATGAGAAACGGCTAGCGAAGAGCGAGAAAAAACAGTTAAGAAAGTGTGAAGAGCAAGGGAAATAAAAACTGTAAATACTTATATTGTTGGGAAATCACATGATCATAATATTGGTCAGTGAATATTCACATTAGTATAACCCATGAGATGTTAACATTGACATTGATATTATCATTGTTATTGCCCGGTGAATGTTAACGTCAATATTAATATTAATATTACCGGGGGAAGAATACATTAACATTAATATTAATATTGCCCATATGATGTTAACATTAATATTAATCTTAACATTAAAATTGTCCAGCAATTCTTTTATTCTGCAATAGAAATATCTCTTGGCAATGAAAATATTCCATATACACAATGGGTTTTCTTTCACTCTCAACTGACTTTCTCTCACTATATCTAACATCATTTGAGAACATCATGATCCAAATATTGGCCATTGGATATTAACATTGCCATTGATATTATCATTAATATTGACTGGTGGATGTTAACGTTAATATTAACCTTAATATTAATATTGCTCGGGGATGTAACCATTAACATTAATATTAATATTTCCCGGGGAGGTAAACATTAATATAAATATTAATATTGCTGACGAAATTTAATGTTAATATTAATATTGACAGGCGCGGCTAATATTAATATTACCAGCGAAAAAATTTACTTACAATATCATTCATTTACTTTAATCAAGAAATCATTAATTTTACTTATATTAAACAAAAAAAATAATTATTTTCGATTAGTTTAAACTAAAAAATCATTAATTTCACTTACCCGTTAAATAACAAACTTGTTATTATTGTGTAATCATGACATCATCAACACATACAAAAAATCCACCAGTCAAATTGCAGTATTACTGACAAAATTACGTAACCACACAACAAAAAATTTCAACCATGCAAACACTAGCAGCTAATCAAATTTCTGACACGAAAAATTTTTCTATCCCCGAGGGGGGATGTTTGTATCAATGCGCTACTATCTACCTAGATAGATATGCAGTGGTGCACGGGAACACCCTCCCCTCGAGAGAAATTTTTTTTCGGCCGATTATTTTTTCATTATATTTTCTTCATTTTTTTGTTTAAATGAAGTGAAGTTAATTATTTTGTTTTAATGAAGTAAAATTCTCGATTTATTGTTTAAATTAACGAAATTAGTTATTCTTTGTTTTAATTAATCTAAATTAAGTGATTATGAATAATGTTTGAGTTTCTTCATGGAAAAGTTACTGAAAAGCTTATGTTTGGTTAAATTAAACAAAATTCATCGAATGTGATTTTATCCCCGACAGTATTAACATAAAATATTCCCTCTTTCAATATTAACATAAAATATTTCCCCCGAGCAATATTAATATCAACAATAATCGCTCTAAGAAATATTAAGATTAGATACTTATCAGACAATGTTAAAAAATATATATAAAAAACAAAATGAAAAAACAAATCAAAACATGAAATTTATTGTTGATAAAACATGAATAATCGGTCATTGTGTACAGATGTTTAAATCTGGAACTTAATTGTAAATTATTTTTAATAGTATAAATTAATTAGTTTAAATAACAAAAAAAATACCAATAAATATATTTCTTTTCATAATAATTAAGTTATATCATTAAGTTCCATTAAAATCATTAAATTATATAAAAGTTATATAGTTAAAATTTGATAATATTATGTAAAGTTTAAATCATTACAATGAAAATTGAAATGAAATTATAATCAAATTAAAATAAAAGCATTTACTTATACTTATTAAAAAAAGTCATTGTTAGTTGGGTTTAAAAAGCTCACCGTATTATCAATATCAAAATCCAAATTCATAACAATAATTTATTAAAATCAAACTATAACCAACATTAGTTGTTAAACAAACAAATTAAAATCATGTGTTTTAATTGATGATCTTCTTTACTAAAATTTAAAAATTAAAACTTTTATTTATTAAAAAATTAAACTTTCATTAATTTTAATTTATTCTTAAACTAATATTTGTTTTATAATTACTATTATGGTGAGAATAATTGTTGGACTTAACCATTGATCGCATTTGAGATTTCATTAAAATAAGAAAAGGCTTCG
>MQRL01618125.1:2593-13971 GCA_001938525.1 Dugesia japonica
TGTTTCTTCAAAATAATCATCTGGAAGATATTGTTGAGGATTTCTAAATATATTTAATAAATCATCTAATTGAGTATTATTTATTTTTTTATTATTTCTTTTGCTGTTTCCAAAAACTTGTCTCTCTCCACAAACACCTAAATACCTACCTCTAACTCCTCTTTCTATTTTAATAAATCTATCATAAGTTTCTTTTTGTGCATATTTTAATTTTATTTGATTAAATTTCATTCCTGAATTCCAAGTTAGACCTGGAGCTGAATAACAATAACTTGGGTCTATTTAATAATTATTTAAACATGTTTCTCTAAAATTCTCAAAGAAATCAGCTAAAATAATAACATCTAGTCTTCATTTTGTCCAAAGTACTTCAAGCACTCCTTCTGGTGTAAATCTCCATAAGTGTGATATATACGATACTTGTTTCTTAGTACAATGTCTCCCATTTTCCCCCATGTTGGTTCATTCTAATCTCGTATTGAATATAGAATGTGAAAGTAATTTCTGTAGTATATACTAAAGATTCTTCTGAATTCGAGAATTCCCGAATCTTTGTGGTAATTTGAATTCCACGTTTCCTTTCGGTATGGATTTCAATATACTCTTTCATATTGTATTAATCGCATTTCTTGTGGTTTTTCTCCTGTTACCTCTAGATTCACTTGCCAAGATTCTTGGAATATGTTAACAGTCATTGCGCGACCCTTTACTTGTATGCCAGATTGTACCCATGTAAACGGAGCTCCATATTCCTTTTCTGTATAATGACTTCCTTTTGTCAGAACTCGTCTCAATCCTTTCCTTGTTATCGTCTGTATTTTTACCTCGAATCTCGTTATATATACTCGATGCTCTATATGTACATCCTCATAATCGTAACATTCTTCTCCATTGATTATACGTATCATTATTACAATTGTTATCATATATATCCACAGATTTCCTGGAATAAGCAGTTAACTTGCTCCTCTTGGCGTTTCTATTTCAATTTCTCTTTGCTTATCCACTTTCTCTCCTTTCAACGCAATCATTAACAAAATCAATGACATTATTATTGATGTTAATATAACTGCTGATAGTTTTATTGTCCAATAACTGTGATTCTCATTTTTACTTTGATTTGCCATTATTATCGGACTCGTTGTCCAAATACTTTCGCCCTGAATCACCTTTACCATTATTAATGCTAGTAATACATATAATCATTTATCCATCATTTTAACCGTTTTGTTTGCTCCGCTTGTTGCTGTCGTATTTTCATTTATCTCGTATAATTTAGTCGCCTGAATTCCAATCTTTGGGGGCCATGTCATTGCCACTTATGCTATTATGCAAACTATGAATAATATTATTGGTGTCGATTCGATGCATGTCCACGCAATTTTCTCCCATTGTCTTCCGAATGACGGCTTTTTAATTATTAGTATCTCCCTTTTCTCATTTTCATAGATTGGCTCAATTTCATCCGTTATTATTTCGTCATAGATTCCGCTTTCATTTTTTATTACTGGTATTTCAGGTAGAGGATTTTTTGTCTCATTTTCTCATCCTCTGCTTCCATTTTCAAGTTTTTCGCGTTCTTTTTCGATTTCCTTTTGTTTCCAAACTCTATATCTCTCATCGTGTTGCCATTTCTGTTGAATTTCTAGCCATCGCGGTATCATACCTTCTGGATCCTCTTCACACCATTTTTTTATGTCACACTGTTCCTCTGTATCATATTCGAACTCTTTGCACCTTCTCGTTAGATCCCATTAATCGATAATTTTGTCTGCATATTTCATTTCTTTTCGTTTCTAAATTCTGTTTTTCTCAGTTTCTCTGTCACTCCATGTTGTAACAAACTAGTTTAATCTGCCATTCCATGTTTTACTCAAGGTTTCTCTATCCATTTGAATCGTTTTGAGCTTGTCTGTCGTTTCTGATTGTTTTGTTAATATAAGTTTTTCATAATCGTTGTCACTGTCATCGTACTCAGATTTTATTTCTGTGCCTGTATCACACTGGTTCTGTGCTTGTCGCCTATTATTTCTGTTCATTTGACCTTTTCTCTTTTGTCTCCTTGCTCGTTGCTGCTGTTTTGAATCGCTTTTTTCTTTATTCTGTTCAATTTATAATTTCTTTATCAGCTCTTGACATTCTATCTTTAAAGTTTGTAAGAAAAGAAGTGATCCATCTCGATTTTCAAATTCCACGAATGTCTCAAATTGTCTCTACATTGTTATAATTTTTTGTTCGTCTTCTTTTGACGCTTGCCACTTATTACACCATTGTTTATATTTCTTCTTTTGCATGTTTAGTTTTATTAACACTTCCATACATTGTGGACACACTGATATTTCAACATCGGTTTTCTTGCTCCACACTTGAAATGATCCTCGATTAAGTTCTCTATCCACATGAACGATTTTGTCTTGGATTGTTCTCAATTATTAATAACACTTCTTTAGCAATCGACTTTTTAACAAAGGTACTGTCTCTGGTTTTATTTCTTTACAGATTTTACATAGATTAGTTTCTTTGTTGAATTCTTGAGTCCCCAAAATTTCTTCTATTGGTTTTGCTGTTAAAATCATTACACGATGTCTTGATCTGATCGGATATCTCTGCTCATTATCAAACTTGTCTCAATTAAATCGAACTCGTTTCATTCTACTTGTTTCTGGTTCTGCTTCCACTAGATTTTCTTTATTTGCCTCTCTTTGGCTGCTAATCTTGATACATGTACGATATTTGGTTTCTTTAACGGTCTTACCACTTCTTTTAATTTCAAATTTGTTGCCGTTGTTTCGATTACCATACATTTGCCTTTATTTGGTCTCTTTAATTCATCTGTCTTTCCAATATCGATTGTTGGTGTGTTTACTAACACTAGATCTCATTTTTTAAATGTTTGAGCTTCCGCTTTAAAAATCATATAATTCTTTGTAACTTTCTTGACTAAATCTTGCGTTTGCTTCTCCCTATTTCCACATTTCTTACATTAGCTCTTTCATACCTGTCACATAATTTTCTTCATCCATGTATTGTGAAATTGGTGGTTGATATTCTAGATCAATGGGCATATTACATTCTCTACAATACATTAAACTGAACGGTGTTGCTCTTGTTGTCGGACGGACCCCCATCCTATATGTAAATAGACATAAATTCAAATGTTTGTCCCATTCTCTTTGATATTTTGAAGCATAGCTCGATAGCATTCTTGTTAAAGTTTGATTGAATCTTTCTGTCATTCCGTCCGTCTGCGGATGATATGCTGATGTCCGTAACTTGTAATTATTAAAGAAAATCGTCCTTTTTTTCATCAATTTGCTCATAAAATTGTTTCCTTGATCCGTTTAAATTATCTTTGGAGGTTCATAACGACTAAATACTTTATTGACTAACACCTTGGCGATTGTCGCTGCTTTCTGATCTCTCAACGCAAATGCTTCCGGGAATTTTGATAAATAATCTACTACTGTTAAGATATATATCTTTCCACTGTAGGTTGGTGGTAATGGCCCAATTATATCCATTGCTGTTATATCTATCGGCGCTGCCAGTACTGGAATTGGTTGTAACGGAACCTTGAATTTTTTTCACGTTCCTCTCCTTGCTGCACATATCTGACATTGCTTCACCAATATCTTTACGCTTGACGTTATTTGCTGCCAATAACATTTTGTTCTCAACTTAGATTCTGTATTTTTAGCTGACATATGACCTCCTAATATTCCATTATGATATTGTTCCAAAATCTTTGCTCGTCTCTTTTTTGGTATTATCAATAACATTTTGTCACTCTTTCAGCATCAACCATCCATTTACTATTGCATATTGTTCTCCTCGTTTCTTTAAATGTTCTTTCATGCTTTTATGACATTCAAATTTAATCAGACGATAATGTTTTAGATAATCTAGAATTATCTTAATCTCTTTATCATCATCTTGATCCTTTTTAAGACCTGTAAAATCTTTATTCTCTGCTAATATCATACATAGGGTTCGTATTTCTCGATTCATTAACTGCTGAATATTGATCACTTCATTGTCTTGAATTTTGGTTTCTGCATCTCCTTCTGGTTCATCGGTGAATCTCACTCTTGGCATATAATCTACATTTGCGTTTGCTTTACCGAATTTATATTTTACTAAAGGAGCATATTCTTGTAGTTTCATGGCTCATCTCGCTATTTGATTTATCTGTAACGGTTTCTGTCCGATCATTATAAGCGGTTTATGGTCTGTATACACTAATAATTTGTGTCCAAGTATCACTGTTTTACTGCTTTCACGATTGCCAATATTTCTCTCTCGGTCGTACTATAATTCTTCTCCGCACCTTGAAATGTTTTGCTAAAATATCCAATAACTCGTTCTCGACCCTCTTCGTCTAGTTGACTAAATACTGCTCCCATTGCATATCCACTTGCATCTGTTGCTAATAAAAATGGTTTCTTAAAATCTAGTATTATTTCGAATGCCTTTTGATGCTTGTCTGTCCAAATAAATTTTAGATCTTATCTTACTAATGATTGAATTGGTTTGACTATCGTTGCAAATTCTTTCATAAATTTTCTGTAATAATTTGCCATGCCTAAAAATACTTGTACATTATTTACTGTCTTTGGTACAGGCAGTTTTTAAATCTTTTCAATATTTGCTGGATCTAGTTGTTTTCCTTGATTTGATATTAGGTGACTTAAATATGTCACTTGATTCTTTGCCCATTCATACTTTGTAGGTTTTACTTTGAGATTCCACATTATCAGTCGTACAAATACAATACGTAAGTATTTTAAGTGCTCCTCAAATGTCGTTGAAAATATTAATAAATCATCGATATATACCACACTCTGTGATATTCCATGTGTCAAAAAATTCATTGTTCGTTGAAACGATGCCGATGCATTTGTCAATCCAAATAGCATCCTCACAAATTTATATAAGTCATTACTTGCTAAAAACGCTGTTTTTTCTGTATCTGCCTCTTCTATTTTGATCTGCTAATATCCGCTTCGTAAATCCAATGTCGTAAATCTCTTTGCATTATATAATAGCATTAACATCTCATTGATATCTGGTAATGGATATGTGTCTTTTTTTGTCTTAACATTTAAATCTCGATAATCCATACAAAATTTTGTTAATCCATCTTTCTTCTTAACCAATAGTACTGGAAATTGCCTAACAAACAACTCGGTTCTATTACTTTATTCACTAGCATATCTTCAATTTTCTTCGCGCGAATCTCCTGATCCACAATTGCTTGTTTATAAGTTCTCTTTTTAATTGGTGTTTCATCTGTTAAAATAATTGAGTGCTTCATTACTGAACAAGTTCCTAATTCACTACCTGTTCACTCGAATATATCTCTAAATTATTCCAGTAGTTCTAGTAATCGTAATTTCTTCTTTATTGTTAATATTGGTGATTCAATTTTAAATTTTCGATCCACTTCTTCCCTTTTTGGCGTTATTTTGATTTTCATTCGTTTTGCTGTTTCGTCTTTAAGTAGATCTATTAATTTCTCTTTATTTTAATCGATTGTCTCATCTACGTCGTCCATTAGTGTTAATGTGCCAATCTTTGAATTTTGATATATTGTAATATCTTTTCCGTCATATTCAACACATTTACAAGCACTTTACCCGTTTCTAATATTTTTACTACTTCATTTGCTGCTGACAAATTATATCGTTTAGAGAACCCTTCATGAGGTTCAAACATTATCTTGCCTTCATAATTTGCATCCTCCTTGGTATCACTAATTTTATACTCGTATACACCTCATTATTCTTTGTATGTAAATTTTCCCTTGATCCCGTAATCTGTAATGTTGTCATATCCAATACTGCAATTTTCATTACTAATGGCATCAAATCCGTGCCAATAACACATTTCTCACTCATTTTTAATATGGCCATTACATGCTTTACTTTGTACTTTGAAATTCCACTTTGCATCTCAGTTTTCCCATTATATTTAATTGTCCTCCATTTGCTGCTAACACTTCCGTATTCTATGTCGCAACATGGTGCCATCTCGATTTCGGTACTAAATTACAATGTAATACTAATATCTTCGCGCCAGCATCTAATAACGCTAAAATTTCTCGTCCATCTACTAAGATATCGATTAAAAATGATGCTACTAAACTCTTGATGCTACTTCTGCTCAATTGTAGTGTATATATATACTCTCTTTTGATCACTTTTTCAGATTTAATAATTATCGGACTACCTCTTCGTCGTTTCTTCATCTTCTCCGTTTTAATTTTGAATTGTTTCGATTTACTTCTTCCTCTGCACAAATACTTTTTATGTCCTTTTTTTCCACATAAATGACATTTGGTTCATTTTCACACGTTCCAGCTGTATGTTCTTTTTCTACACAATTATGACAGTAACGTAACTTATCGATGCAATGCTCCGTTAAATGACCGACTAATTTACATTTTTCACATCGTTTTGCGAATTTTCTACTTTTCCAACAGTAATCTGATTGATGGTTATCTTTACCACAATGTATACATCTCGGATGTATAAATTGAGTTTGATGTCTTTTAACACCATTAAATTAATCCAAATCTATTTGTCCACTTGGGAATACTTTTGGCATTATGTCTAATCTGATAATAAATTCGACCATTATATTATTATCCATTATATATTATCCATTACTTTCATTGTATGGGTAAATTGCCTTCGCGACGTATGTATTAAACATTTTATTTCGCCCACCGCTTTTACGGATTCTCCAGTTATCATAAATAATTCGCCTGATGTTTTTCCGATCATCGATTTATCTGCTTCAGAAATCACTTTCAAATTTATTATTGAATTACTTGCTCCGGTGTCAATCATACAATCCAATGTTTTACCATTTATTGTTATTCTTTGCATCAATACTTTGAATCCTGGAGTTAACCCTTTCATGGTTATTACTAAACAATTAAGGGTCGAAATATTTGTTTTAAAAACAAACATTATTTTTAAAATATTGGGGCTTAAATATTAAAATATATAATAAATAATAGGACTTAAAAAGATATTTTTTAAAATATTTACTAAAATCAAAAAATATCGAAAAAAAACTGCTGAAAAGTATTAAACTAAATAATTTTTATTCTCTAGGTCCATTATGATATTCCTCAAAACAACCTAATAAACATGGAGGAAACAAACATTTAGAACATCCAGTTTTTATTTCAGTTCTTGAAGAATATATGTTGCATATCACACATTGCTTTCGTTTGTCGATTCTAATAGAAAATTGCACTATTGTTTTGTCTTTGCCATTAGAAATCTGTTCTACTTGGGCGGGTGGGGCATTTACTGCCATGATTCTAGATTCTTCTTCAGAAAGGTGGCAACACTATTTCCTCCCAACTTGTATATTAATTTAATTAAATAATTTAAGTAAGTTTTTTCTGAGAAGCTGAACTAAATTTTTTATATATGACATAACTGTTATGGGAGGCAATTTTAAGTATGTGGAAGGAGAATTTTGTTCTCAACTTTTTAGATCTTCTATTAATCTCATAATATCTAGTCATTAGGTCCATTAAATCAACACCACCCATATATGAATTATAATCTTTAACTACATTGGATTTGCTCAACTTCTCTTCCTCGTCACATTCCATACTATTTTCCAAAATGTTCGAATGTATATTAGTAAGTATCGCTACCGGACCATTATCCATTAACCCAATACAGTTGATTGAGTTATTAGTATAAACCAACCCTTTTCCCTTTTTAAATCGCTTTACGGTTTTTTAAGATCCTTAGGACCACCATGATTATCTCTAAGAGTTCCACAACTATAGATACCTCTTCCTGACATTGCCTCAACAACATTTACACTAGTGTAGAAATTGTTCATATACAGATGATGGTTTTTATTTTGGTAATTTTTGGCTAACTGCAATAACATATCTAAATTGGTTTCGGTTTTCTAGAGTTATACTGAATTAGTGCACACGCATATCCTTTAACGAATAAACTTTTCCCCATTTTTCTGTATTTTAATAAATATTTTTGAAAATATTTCCCCCATTTTTGTAGATTTTAGAAAATATTTTTGAAAATCTTTCCCCCATTTTTGTGTATAAAACCGTGAAAGGGTTAATATTGGTGCTAAACTACTCGTTTCACCTTTTCTAATATCTTCTTTGCTTTTTGATACAATACTAAAATTTGCTGATCTCAATTGTTCGATTACCTTGTTCATATTTTTCTCTAGGAGTTGGGGGAAGTGTACATTCTTTACGCAAATATTGATCTCTGAATGGTTATAATTCCTTGTTTGGGATTACTGAATACACTGTATTCACTCTTTGCTGTCTCTGTCTTAGGTACAATCTTCATTTCCATGGTAATTTCGTTCTTTGTGTTCTACCCAGTCTCTCGAGTTGTCATTTCTCTGGTTCCGCAACTTCCTGTGATAATTCATCACACACTCCGAATTCGTCTTTTTGATTTCTCTTGTCATAATAAGCTCCTTGTCTTTTTGATGCAGGCGGTAAACCCTTTGACTGATTCATTGATCATATAGTGAGGCTGATGCTCTTTCTATTTTTTCTGATAATTCTTCATACACTTTTTCATCGATATCATTTTCGATAGTCATCGGACCATTGTCGACCTTGTTTTACATTTCTAGTTTGTTCATTATGAATTGTCATTGTTTCCCGAATTCTTGGTCAATTATTGTCTGGTCCATCACTGTCCTCACTACTGCTGTCTTGTCTTTTCTATAGTTTGAATGCATCAAATATTGTCGTTTTTCTTTCTTTTCGTTTCTTCGTATCTTTGAATATTGCTCGAATTTGATTGACGATTTGTTCTTCTGTTCCTTCGATTTGACTCATATGTCTCAATAATCTTCTCGTGTTGTGTAAATCATTTGAACGACTATTTAATACAACCGACTTCGCCCATTTTGGAAATATTCCCATCATAATAGACCACGATATCTTTCTCTTTTTCTTATATAAGTCAAAACATGCCAATAATAGTGTCAATATCACTTTGACTATCTGTATTATAAATATTATTCCATGTAATCCAGCCATTGCTTGTCCAGAAACTATGAATCAACCCCACATTTTCTTCATTACATTTACTGTTGCTGTCTGAAAATGATCTGGTAATTACAATAACTCGTAATTTGGTCTATTTCTGCTATTTGCACAACATTCGATAGAATTTACATCCTCTTCACTGGAAATAACATATGTTCTCTTGCTTTATCCAAATCGTCTTGTTGATAGATTTCACCTTCCGCTACATTTAGCGGTGTAAATTTTGCTCCATTTTTCAATTGTAATCGTGAAAAATTTCTGACTCCTGTTACTGGAAGTCTCTCTGGAAATCGTACTAATTTATTGTTTTGTAGTTTAAAGTATGGTCCAAAAATGTTTGAGCAGTTAATCCAGTTTGGAGTGAATCGTCTAGGCAATATCACTCTAGTTATTGTCTGCACAAATCGTCTTTCTCTTTTATATATGATTTCTACCTCATTATAGCATTTATTATGTTCTTTTGGTGCCAACATTGCATACACCTTTTTGAATCAATATATGAACATTACCTCTCTACAATGCGTCGAAATTGCCCTTCTTCTATTAGTAATAAAGGTGATACATTATCTGGATTTGTAGTTGCTGTTGCCAATTTTGTCTTTAATATTTTTTTATTTAATGTACAATCGTTCCACACTAGATCATGGTATATTTTCTCTATTGAAGCTTGTGTTAGATGAAACAAATGATTCACTTTATTAATAATATAGAGATGTAACTTCGTATCTTCCATTGTGATTCATGCTTTAGCCTTTTCTAATCTCATTTTGATACCCATAAAACTTTGTAATTTGTTTCGTATACTAATTCTCCGCATTTCGATTTTATCTTCTTTCGTATCAATCAAATCAAATCGTTTTTGTCTGTTGACATTAAGACTACAGGTGCTTCTACCAAGTGTATTTTGCTCGCTTTCGGTTTCATGCTTTCATCAACCCACTTCTGGAATCTTTTCCTTTTCGTCTACTTCAATAACTTTTTTACCTTAATATTCGTTGAAAGCAGTTTCCTTTAAAAATTTCATTGCAAATTCTTGATGATTAACATTATACACTAAAGTTGACATTTCAGTATCACACGAAAGATCTGACGCTTTACACATAGTATACATTTTCATCATTTGTGTTCTTGTGTCGAAGAATGCATCATATTCCTTTAATTCGACTCAATAACTTTCTATCGCTACCACATAACTAGAGACTACTTCTTTTAAGGTATAAGTACCTTGAGTACATGTTCCGGAAACACATTACGATTCTTCTATGATTTTTGTGTTATGATTTTTTGATTAGTTTTTTTTCCTAAGATTTTTGGAATCAAAATTCTTTTGATCAGATCAAATTTTATTTTGATCCTGGGGTTGACTGTGTGTATTTTTAAATTTTAAAATTTGTGTGTTTTTGGGTTGTTGAGGATTTTTTTAAAAAGTAGGTCAAGTTGAGTTTGTGTTTGTGGTTGTAATAATAATAATGATACGTAATAATAATAGGGAGTGCGGTAATGTCCGCATTGGTATTAATAATCATATACTTACAGTTCTGTAAGAAACCGAAACCTAAAGGAAGGAAACATGACCGAAGCAAAAGGTCATTATGAGGGGATTCCACAGGGTATGATATCAAATGAATTACCCTTATATGTGCCTAGACACCAGCAGGCACTAGGGTTAATGACATGCTGATATATATCTCTATGTAAATAGTGTAAAGATAATAATGACAAATAATTGTATATACATATAATTATTAATCAACCTTTCACATTCAGAAATGAACTTCACTGAAACCAAAAATGAATATTCGAGCATGAGTAGAAGTGAAGAGATGGACTCACCAAGTAACTCAGAAAGCCCAATTATAACAAGCCATATATGTAGCAGGCCTGCAAGAAGCCTTACATCAATAAACAATGATAAAAACACCCCCTCACAAGTGACGATAAACCAAATTTGGCAAAATCATAATGAAGAAATGAAAGAATTATGGAATAGTGCCAAAATGCAAACTCAATGGACTCAACAACGATTGGAAACGTTGGAACATAGCCAAAATCAATTATTACAAACTATAATAAACACGAAACCCCAAGATTGGAGTGAGCTGAAATTTAAAAACAAAGTATTACAGTAGCAAAACGAGAATCTATGTGCAGAAACCCTTAGATGTCGACAACAAATATTAGAAAACAGACGTATGTTGGTAAGTACCAAAGAAAGAAAGGATAAGTACCAAAACAGAGAAGCCTAAGATTTTATGAAAGAAAGATTTATCATCAAAAGTTAATATCTTTTTTGTATTCATGATAC
>MQRL01618165.1:1667-12443 GCA_001938525.1 Dugesia japonica
TAGGATTTAATTTTTTTATTTCAAAACTATTTGCATTTTATTGAAATTTTTTTGGATAAATTTAAATTAATTTAAATTAAATTTATTCAAGTTAATTTTAATTATTATAATTAATTATTTTTTAATTTGATAAATAATATCTTGAATAATTAATTTACTAAATAAATCTTTAACTGAAATAAACTTTTAAATAAAAAATAAATTTTTGTATATTTTTCACAAAAATTATTTATACAACGAAGTTTTCTGAAGAATATCTTCGTTAGCGTTCAAGATAAATTAATTTCAAATTGAAATGTAAATAATATAAATGATAATCTATACTTGAAAGCAGTTTTTTTTGGAGAAATAAATCATAGAAAAAAAAATTATWATTTTCTAAAAACAATTATTTTGCAACAYCAATGTTAATTCAGTATGTTTATTTTTCTGAAAATACCAATCAATAATATTCTACAAAGTTTTTACAGAAACTTTAGAAATTATTTTATGAAATCTATGGGTTACGCTTTGATGATCAAATCTCATAATGGAAACATTAATGTTAAAATTAGTCTTTTAAATCATTATTGAATGCTGTTAATTAATTTGAATTTATTATTCAAATAATTTGCACATTAAATTGTATTATAAAACAATTTCACTCACAGTTAGATATTTTTTGCTGGAAATGATAGTTAATTTGTCAATGCCGGAAGTAGTAAATGTTCACTTTGGACATTGCATTTTACTTCCTGTCTATTAAATTGAGGAAACATGTTTTTTATGTTTTATTTATTGTATTATAAACTTTTATTTATACCTTTACATTTCCACTCGCTTAAGTATTATTTGATCAAAGAATCAACATTATTTTGTTTAATACAGTTGAAGCAGAAATTCATTTAATCTATATATTTACTAGTAAATGTATACATTCGTTAAAACATTCAGTAAATGTATTTAAGATCAATGGAATGATCACCTTTATTAGTAAATATATACATTTTTATAGGTGTCAATTTTATTCCATTACAGTACTATTCTATAACTATTTTCACGAATATTAATTAATCATAATAATTTGTATTATTCTAATTGTTATAAATAATTGGTATGCCGTTACTTAAAGTGTGTAAATATTACTCCGACTTCTATAAAGATGTTGTTAAAATTGTACTTGCATATTATTAGTATTTATAAAATCAAACATTATGTAATAAATATTAACACGTTACATTTGTTTAAGTCTTTGCTGTGTAAATCTTTATTGATTAAATTATTTATGAATTCAAAATGTGTGCATATATTCTAAAAAGGCAATATTTGTGGGATGTCATGCTTCCATACTATATTACCAAGAAAACGGCAGTAGGAACGTATCGCTTGCTTGTAGAAATTTATGGTGAGCATACTCCTTCAACCACTAAATGTAAGGATTGGTTATGCCGATTTAGAAAAGAGGAATACAATACCAAAGACAAAGAGCATGGAAAACTAACAAACACAATCTAAACTGGCTGTCGCATTGAATGTGATTCAAAAATCTATGTCTTATCTTTAACAAGATATGAAAATGATTCGAAAATTAAGAAATTGCGTCTTACATAAATTGAGAAAAAAACATTGAACAACGAGAAAAGATTTGTAATTTCCTTCTTCAGAGACAGAAAACAAAACGTTTTTTACATCAAATTGTTATATGAGACAAAAAATGATATTTTTATAAAAAACCATTGGAAACCATAACTGATGAATCGTATTATGATGAATTAACTGGTTTGAAGCAACCATAAAAAGACCAGAATGTGAGAATAGACGTGCAAAGATAATTTTGCAACATAATAATGCTTGATCGAATGTTTATTCAGTTGTTAAGAATTACTTATTAAAAGTGAATTGGACGTCTTAAATTATCCGTCGACTTTACTAGATATAGGATTATCATTTGTTTCGCTTAACTCAACCAGCGCTGTCCGGAGAGTGGTTCAGTTCCAGGGAAAACCTTCAAAATTGGTTTGATAGTCGGATAACTTCAAAAAAGAGACAAAAATCGTCTTTTGCGGAATTTATTCGTTGCCTGAAAGATGAGCATAGATGGTAGTTTTAAATGAAATTCATTTTAAATAAATGTTTTAAATAATACTTCTAAAAGTGACTTGGTTTTTTACTCAAAAAATCTGCAGTTCTACTTGTAGACTCAACATATGAATAGATTTGTAATTGTTATTTAATATTGTTTCTATTATATTTACTATTCTATTTACTGCTTCGATCAAATTAAATTGTTGATATATATGCGTTAAAATTTTTGACCATTGTTTTCTTCAGGAATTTGATGACTTTTTGATAGATTTAAACGATAAAATAATTGTTGGTATTTTATTAAAATTTAAATTAAATTGAAAATTTTAAATGCTTTATTATTAAATGGTATTATAAAATTTTTAAATATTTCGGAAATTCATAAAAGTTTATTTTAATTATAATAATCATAAACCACATTAATTTTATTCAATTAAAAAATAAAATTTTTTCATTATTAAATATTATATTTTTTTTTATTATTTTTTATACAATTTTGAAAAACTTTTAATTTCAATATTATTTTAATTTAATTTCAATTTGATTAAAAGGATCCAATAAAACTTTAATAAAATACGTACAATTATGTAAACATTTTCTAATAACATTTAAATCTATCCAAAAGTTATCATATTTCCGAAGAAGAGAATAGTCGAAAATGTAAATATCTATAAAATAACAATGTAATTTGATCAAAGCCATTATTTCAATGAAACCTAACCTTATTTATTTTATGATCTCTAATTCTAAGGAAATATCCAAATACCAAGAAAGAAGGAGTTATTGTAAAAAATAAATAACATAAGTGAAAAAAATCTCAGAAATTGATGAAAGTAAAGATGATTTAAATGATTCTTTGGAAAGTAAGCACCAATTCGATAGCCATTATAAAAATTTCTTGTTAAGCATTAATGAAGAGAAAGATAATTTGAATGCAAGTAGAAGACGAAAGAAAATGAGGTTGTTGACGCATTCTGAAGACGAAAGTGAAGAAAGCAAGGACCAGCAAAATATTGAAATTGCAAAAGTTTTGAAAAGGATTAAAACAAGTTTCTTAAAAAAAATAAATAATTGATAATAATAAAAACAGAAGAATTAATCAAAGAAGTATCTGGTCAAACTGGATAAAACAAACATTATTACATGCCAAGATGTTTTATTATACTTAGAAAAACTTGCAGTGGAATATAAAATACGTCTAGAAATCACAAGTAAAACGCCATCCTTTCAAAGTAAACAAAACAGTGCTAAATAAAGTATTCCTCAGGTCATAGAGCAACGGAAACCTTTTTACCGTATGAAAAGTGCTTAGAAGAGCAACCATTGATTTGTAAAAACTATGGTATTGATTAAGTAAAGAATTCTTTTGATATTCTGTTTTTACTATTACTGTTTTTATGTAAGAAACATTGAACTTGTATACATGAAACTGAAAGTTTGTTAATTAAATAATATTACATTGTTGAATTATTTTTAAAATAAGAAATATGGAAGGTAATATTTTGTATTTATTGTTCCTGTTGAGATAAAACATGATTGGTTACATTTACTTATTTTTATATTTTGTATATTGATGAATTAACCAGCATTTACAGCCTTATTAAATAATCTATAATAAATACGCATCAATGTATCAATAAACATATTTCTAAAATTATCTAAATTTAACTGATAATTTGAAATCCCGATATTTTTGAAAATTATTTGCATTCCAACGTAAGGGTGTCAAAATACACCTTTTTGTCGAAATAGGTATACACAAAATAGTGTTAAACAATTTCTCATTTAAAAATACACAATGCGCTTTAAAATGATATATCAAAACAAACAATAATATTATTCATTTCATTTAATATAAAAGCTTTGAATAAAATTTTGATCAAAGCTTTTATATTAAATGAATTCTATAAAACGATCAATGGTTTTGTGCAACAATTATTCTCGCAATAATTGCAATTGTAAAACAATAATATTATTGGTTATAATGCTACATTGTTTTAAGTTTAAATTGTAAAAAACAGGAAAAAGTTTTGGATAATCAATTAATCAATCAAGATTTAGACAAACAATCAGATTGTTTCTTATTAATATTTATTATTTTTTTATTGATAATTAACATTTTTATTTTAGCTATTACAGTATTTTAAAATTATTATGAAATGTAGCTTTTATTTATTGCTTGTAATGGACCCATCAAATTTTCAGTATTTGTAATCTTTGGAAAAAACTATTTAATATCTTTGAAATTTCAAAATAAGAACTTTTTGTCTAAAGAGAAACTTAAAAAATATCGTCAACAGAAGAATTAATTCAATTTCAATTTAAATAATTTAATATAATTTTTCATTATTTATAATTTCATTATAATTTCATATTCATAGCAAAACACAATATCAAGGATATTTCGTAAAAAATAAAAAAATGAACTTGTTTATTACATGATTCATCAGCAAGATTCATTTTATATATTAACCAATCAAATTCTAATAATGTTATAATGAATATAATGTTGATAATTTTACTGATAAGTTACTGTAATTCTAATTTGTTTTCTAAAAAAAATAAACTCATTTTGATAATAATGACTATAATATTACTACTAATATTAATAATAATAATATGAATAACAATAATAATAATAATAATAATAATACTACTACTACTACTACTAATAATAATAATAAAAACTAGTAATAATAATGATAATGATAATAATAACAATAATAATACTAAATTTTAATAACAATAATAATAAAAATAGTAATAATAATAATAATATCAATAATAATAATCATAATAATATTAATAATAATAATAATTGTATAAATTATGACCAAATTATAATTACTACTAAACATTAAAAATTGAAAAGGAATTAGTTAAAAAACAAAATAAGAAGATTCAATAAAATGAAATAAATTATTTTCACAAATACTAAACTAAATTATTATGTAAAAGATATATAAAATATGGCTGAAATGAGTTGATCTTAATTAGAAACAAATTTGGATTGCAAAAACGTATTCATATACAGAGTCCATCATATGCTATTCATTATTGATTTTGCCGACGTCTATAGTGACAGAACAGGTTAGACAACTAGAAATAAAATTTTCTCTAACTACCATCAGTCATTGGTGTTTTTAAAATAGTTCAGAATAAGATGGATAATTAATTACAAGACATTATGTGATGCATTTATCACTAGAAAAATTAACTCTAAAAATTTTCGATAATATTTTATTCTTCATTTAAAATGCCAATCTTTTTTAATTAATTATAAAAAGTTTGTAAGAAAACCTTATTAGTCTAATGTTAAATTTCCTGAATTACACAAAAGGTATTTATATCAGTAATTATAATTTAAATTAAAATTGAAATTTTCTTATTTTACAGAAATTCTTTTGATTAAATAATTTACTTTATTAATTTAACTTTTAAATTAACTAAACAAATGAATTGATTTAATTGTGGCACAAGATGTATAACACCATCCTGTTGAAACCACATTTTATCCAGACCAAAGTCTTTAACTTCATGCCACAAAAATTATTAATCATATTCATGTAGCATTTTCCACTCAAAATAAGTGCATCGCCATTTTTATTTATGGATCAATTACACATCCGGATGATACACCAAAATGTTACTTTGTGTAAATATAAAGATTAATCAAGAACTGCTTGCGGGTTTACTGTACTTCAAATCCAACATTTTTCCTTATTTACGAAGCCATTTTAACAAAAATTAGCTTCATCGCCAAATAGGATTTTTTTGATGAAATAATGTATCTATTTCAAGTTGTTCTAAAGACCAAGCTGTAAAGTTTCTATGCAATATATAGTCACCAATTAAAGCTATTTAATTAACTGAATCTTATACGCCATGAAATACAGATCTTAATAAATAATATTCCATGTTGTCCCATACAGAAATCCAAGTTATTAAGAACGGCGTGGATTCGAGTGTTATGAATTTTCATCCATTGTTTGTTCATAGCATCAATAATTTACGAAATACTTTACGGTTTTGATGTGTTGGATTCATTACATCACTAACGCTATCATTCAATTCAAATCCTTCAATTAAATTACAAATATTAAGCACTATAAGTTGGTCAGCCTTACCATGAATTTTACGTAATAAACAAAACGTCTCCCGAATTGAATCAATATTTTTTATAATAAATCTTTCTGATTTTCAAACGCTGTGCAACTGTGTACATTTGCATTATAATTTCTCAAACCATGCATAACACAAATGTCAATTTTTGCGGGTTTCTGTAAACAAGAAGTAACAAATTAAAACAAAACAATATATATATATATATATATATATATATTAATATATATATATTAATCTTGTTACATAACCTTTTATTATATTAAATATTTTTTCCTTTGCTAAAAACTTTTTTTTATTTTTAACTAAGTAGAATCTTATGTAATTTCAGAAATTAAAACCAAATTTCCAAAGTCAAATTGCAAAAGAAATTATAATATAGTTGATAAAAAGGCGAAATTATAATCAAATGACTTTGATAAATGAAAAATTAAACTTTAAATAAAATAATTAATTGTTAAATATTTTATGAAATACTTTATTAAAGATTACAAATTTTGACAAGATCTGATCCAGAATTTGGCTATCTTCATGCCCTATTTTATGGAAATATGTGTATATTATTTTTTAACATGTAATATTGAAATATACATTAATTTTATTATCTTATAATAAATAATGGCAATATTTTGTTTTCACTATTGATTTTGACGATTCTATACGATTCTATACGATTCTATACGATTTTATACGATTTTATACGATTCCATCATGCAAATCAATTTCATAATATTATAATATTTTCATTATACTATTTCTTTTTAAATTTTTTTTAATTGAATGCTCAACAAAAAAAGAGATAATAAAATAGTTTCAATAAAGATAAAAATAATCTTTAGAGATCTAAATTTTCGTTAATTATTATTATATTCTCCAAGTATTCTCTTTTTGATTCAGTCTTGCTATTACTAGAATTAAAAATGATTTTAGAATTTATTTTATCGAATTTAAATTAGAATATTTATTTATTTATTTATTATAAATTATATTGATAAGTTAATCATTTTTATTAGTGTTTCTTCCTGTAAAGTATGAAAATTCGGTATATTTCTATTTTATTCCATGTTATATGATGTTGTTTTGGTTAAATCTTAACAAACTAAATAAATTCAAATATTAAATTTATAACTCAGACCACCAGCCGCAAACTTTAATGATATTATCTCATGTTTAGTCATGTGTGCAACACCTATCTCAGCTCGCGACTGAATCATTTAGCTGTCTTTCAACCTTGATAACAATAGATCGACGACTCGAGAGTGTGACTCAATGAATGTTGTATAGTTAACGTCTACTGATCTCCAACCAGTTGATGTTAAAACACTACGACATCTCTAAAAAACATCCCAATCGAGAGATTCCGGTGATTTTTAATACTAGTCAGATTCATGATATATGAGCAACCTTTGCTGTATAAATTATGTTGGAGTGTTTTATTTAGCGATCTTAATCTTCACTAGCTCTTGCAACGGTTTCTAGACATCTTATGTGTCTGGTTTTGCTGTATATTTTCTCCTACTCTCAATGACTTTTGGAGTGTGATTCTGCGTTGAAGTTAACTATTGTTGCAATATTGCTTTTGAGAATTTTAAATAAATTTCTTCTCTTTATTCTGTTGTCATTACATCATATAAAATGTTGCTTATGCTTCCATGGCCACCAAAAGTTTACAATTAATTCATTAATCATGGTCGACTAGGTCCGCAAATTCATTTTAGAGTTACATTCTCAATCACTACATTTATGGTTCTTCCCATAGTAATGTCTACTACTTTCAAACCCGATTAGCGACATTTAAGACAAAAGTATGAATTCTGTTAAGACAGTGTCAAAGATTCAATTGGTCTGTGTTTCTATAAAATTATATTACGAATATCAAGTTTTTTATTTACTCAAGTATCAAACATCATTATCTCCCATTAATTATTAAATTTACTGCACAAGATTTCAGAATCAGATAACCCTATTGAATTTATACATGTTTTTCAATGCTCAACAATATTACTATTTTCACTATTTCAACTATGCTCTTGTACTTTGGTGCAGAGATGATGGGAAGTCTCTCCAATCTACGTGGCATTGCATCCATTACATTTAAATCGATATACCAGATCAGAACACAGGTCTAAAAGGGTTATAGATTTATTATTGAACATATTTATAACCTTATGAGATTGTGATACTACTTCTATATTTATTAATTTTATAATAATTTATTTACTAAGGATTTAATAATTATTGAGAGAAAGAGTAATGTTTGAAGCTTTAGGTAATTTTCAAAAATTGTAAATATTTTTAAAATTTAATGCAATATTTATTAGTTAAAATTTTTAAATGTAAATATTTAGTGAAAATTTTAATAATTAGATTTTATCGCTTTATTTTATAAATTATTTTAAATTCGAAATTTTAGATTTAAAAAATATATTTTTAATAAATATAATAAATTTGTTTAAATTTATTATTATTTAAAAATATAAATTGGGAAAGGCAAGTTTTGAAAGAAGCGTTCAAAAACCAAGAAGAATTTCAAAGAAGAATTTTTTGTATTTTAAATAAAGTTTTGAATCAAAAGTCTTATTTTAGTTCATTGAAATAAAGAAAACAAATAAAACTAACCGTTGATATGGGAATTAAATCCTCAAATTAATGCTCAATTGAAGGATTGAACTACGCTCTTAAAATTATTTTATTGATTATTTATCGAGACTGCATAATTGAAATTATATAATCATTTAAACGTTTTAAATAGTTTGTTTTAATAATCAAATATTTTGAAAAACAAATCTCGTAATATTTTTAAAATTTATTTTCAATTGCAAAGATCAAATCGATGTTTTTCTATTTTCATAGATGGTTCGATATTTCGGCTATGCCTTCTTCAAGAACTATTGCTAATCATTAATTTAATAATCATTATTTTCCTGACGATGTCAGTTATCCCGTCGAAATTAATTGCAGTACATAAATATTTTATTAAATGGCATTCTTTTATTTTTAATAAATTATTTATTAAGTAGCGAGATATTAGATTAACATTAAAACTATTTTTATTTTTTATATTATATTAAATCAATATAAAATAGTGAAATATAGTAAAAAGAAAATTCCAAGAAAAAAATAATATCTTAAAATTTCTTTTTTAAATTTTCTCTAATATTTATCGTCAATAAAAATTCTGCAGTTTAGCTAGTTTATCCTGAAAAGCTTAATTATCAAAAATTAAAATAAATATATCTATTTTATACTATTTAGTTTCATCTGGGCCGTCTTTATTTCTTCGTAAAACAAAACTGTCAAAAAACTAATTTCAATTAAAATTTCTTATTAAAAGTTTTTATTTTTACAAAAGATAAATTTAATTTAATTTAATTTTTTCAGTTGCTCCAGAAAAATTATAATCATATTTATCAATTAATAAACTTCTCAAAGTCATAATTTTTTTAATGAAAATAGTCCTTCTCAATTCAGATAAAGTTTCAGAAGTAACTTCAAATTTTGTCATAGAAATTTAGCTGAAAATTCTCTAAAACGTGGTTCCAAAAGTTTAGTTTATATAGGCAGAAATTTATTTCAAAATTTCTTCAAAAATTCTAAGGTTTCTGCTTGTGAAATCATAATGTTTTGAAGAAATGTTTTGTATATAAATATCTAATAACTTATTCAATAAAACCTCTTTTTCTATTAAGCATTTGAAGATAATTGAGTTTTCGAATGGAGTTTTTTAAATATATTGTAGGCCCTGAAACTTTTCTTAGACCCCATGATGATGGCCTACTTTGTCATTTGACAAAAACGGCACTGAGTTTCATTAGAAAATCAATATAATAGAGATTGTTATTTTCATAGACTGAAACTTAAAATTTATATAACAGAAATATAACAGAGATATTGAAAGCTAAAATAAATTTATTATAATTAGAAAATAGTTATTAATAAACGATAATTTTCACATTTTATGAACGGAAAAATCACTAAATAAAATACAAAGCAAAATAATTGATATAATAATGTTATTTAATTAAAAAATTAATTAATTTGTGGGTCTATTGAACAATTTTCTATCATTTCTTTGCTATATTTTCCAATAGTAATTGATTTAAGAAACTTGTTATTTCATTTCTTATCATTTTCCCGTCGTTTCTATTGGAGAATATTATTAAATTTCCTATATATGACAGCCGAAATTATTTAATAACTTTTTGAAATATACATATTAGCAAACCAAAAATTCCAGCCGAAAATATCTGTACACAATCTTAACATTATTTGCCAATTAGTTTTTCGTAATTCATTTTTCTGGTGTTGTAATTATATTATATTTATAATTTATAAATTTCTCTCTTTCACAATAGAAAATTTTTAATAAGAATAATAATTTTTTTAAAAATGTTTACAAAATGAAGTAAGTCGATAATATTAATGAATATTATCAGGAAAAGCCTTTTGCACGCAAATGAACATTAATTTTTATCATCTAAATTTTTTAAATAAATTTTCTTATGTTTCTAATTAATTTGATTAACAATTTTTTTCTAATATAAATTGTGTTTGTCAAAAGTTGTTTTAACAATAAATATTTGTAAAAAA
>MQRL01618167.1:692-10705 GCA_001938525.1 Dugesia japonica
AATTATCAGAGCTTGCCACTTGGTAAAATAAGTCTTGGTGCAAGTGTTCTTTTCGCAACTGGTAGAAATAATTTCTTTCTGAGTTATCCTTTTCACAACTTGACGAAATCAAAATCTTTTTTGTCGTGTTCACAACTTGATAAGTTTAAAAAATTCTTTGTAATGTTTCTCAACTTGATAAAATAAAAACTTTTGTAGCGTATCACACTTGATAAAATGAAATTTTTTTGCGAATAATCACTTGAAAATCGGAGGTCCTTATATATGGTTTTCTGGACACCCCAACTACGTTCAGATTTGCTGGTATTTTTAGGCCAGCTCTTTTCCAATTTTATTGGTGCTAGCACCGATTTTCTGAATTTTTCTGTAAATTTTGGTGCCATGATTGGCAACTATTTTTAGAGCAGCACCTGACTTCGGTATCTTTGTCTTATTTTTATTTTCTGGCTGCTCATTGGCTAGATTTTAGAATCCTTACCATACTCCTCTGGAAGGTGGTACGTTTTTCCTTTTTTGGATTCAAGTTGCACCCGCTTCTTTTCTTTTCAGTTTTTCTTATCCGAACTTTTTCTGGCGCCTTGGGCCGGAGTTATCGGTAAAAAACATATTTTTATCTAATTTTTTGTTTATTTTTGTTTGAAAATTAATTAATTTTTTTTTGCGTTAATTAATTATTTTCTATATTAAGTTTTCTTGTTAATTCTTTTCATTTATTAAATTTTTTTTTCTTAATTGCTAATCGTAACCGTTTCCATTTCTTCATAACCTTTTTTTGGATTTGATTTCATTTCTTATTATGGTTGCCTCTTGGCTTTAGTTTCCATCATGGTTGCTTCAAAAGTTCAATGAGGATTTATTTTCCGCCTTAGTGGGTGTTTCACCCCAACAGTTATATAAATATAAACTAAAATTCAACAACCATCAATCATTAACACCAGAAAATAATAATTACTTTAGTGGTAAATGGGAGGAATACTGCAATGGTAGAGATTGACAATTATTGAATTCGTTTCCTGAATCGTGGGTAACCGTAGAACGCTTTTTCTTTGATTCGATGATTTTCGTGGCCGATGCGCGATAATCAATATGTTCACTTACGGATTCCGGGTACTAGTTAATGGATAAGAATTCTATAATAATTGTAGTTGTGTTGATAACAATTAATGATTACCAGTTCTTTTACTAAGTTTTCTTTTGATAAACACAGATATTATTAACTTGAGATAACTGAAAATTTGCTGTTTTTTTGTTGTTGAAATTTTGCTAAAACTGGGGGTTCTTATATACGATTCCTGAAATACCCCAACTTGTCTGACATTGGCCATTTATTTTTAATTCTAATTAATGGAATTTGATTGGGTTTGGTGCCATGATTCCAAAATTTTTCAGAGTTTTAGAACTCTGATTGGCAACTATTTTTAGTGAACCATGTGATGGTTTTTTCTTTGTCTTATTTTTATTTTCAGGAATACGATTGGCCCGATCTTGTGGACCCTATATCAACCCTCTGGTRGATGGTAAGTTTTTCTTGCTGCCAAATCTTATTGCCCGTGGTTATTACCTTCTTGAATTTTCTTTATCGGACTCTCTCCGACTTCCCTGACCGAAGTTATCTGTAAAAAAAGATTTTTATCTAATTTTGTTTATTTTCCGTTTTAAAATTAATTAATTTTTTGGCAGTAATTAATTATTTTTCTTGTTATTTCTCTTCTGTTATTAATTTTTTCTTAATTTCTCCTCCTGACAGCTTCCATTTTTTCTTAACCTTTTCCAATTTAATTTCATTTTTTTTCAGTTGTTGTTTCTGAGCTTTAATTTCTATCATGATTGATCCGCAAAGGTCCAATGATGAGTTATTTCTCCTTTAGTGGGTGTTTCACCCCAACAAAATTCTAAACTCACATCGTAAATTGGAGTTAGATAATAATATTATTGGAATGAAAATAATAATAATAATGATGCAAGTGATTTATTTTATCCATTAAAAACGAATTCAGCACGATTGAGGTTGATAAATAATATGAAACAAAACGACAATTATTTGTGTGATGATAGAAATAACAAATATTATTTTAAATATGGAGATGATGATAATTCAACATTTGATTGAAGAAATAATTTGTCAAATATGAAAACATTTGACAATACAAATCAGATTGAGATGGCATCTTAATTTCGAGTAAAGAATTTAACCGATTTAGCTGGAGTCGATATGATGAGTATTGTTGAAAGACACTGAAATGAAAGATTAAATAAAAATATCGTAGAAGATTCTCATCATGATTATATGAAATTAGGGAAATATTCAATCGATATCAGTGACAAGAATGAAAATAATTTCATCGATTTGATAAATATTTCTGATGAAAATTATTATTAAAATTATCAAACAGTTGGAGATAAAAAGAATTTGAATGCTAATGAAAAATATTCAACCTCAAATTTGAATAATAATTATTCACAAATTGATATCCAATAATATTTATGTAAAAGGATTAAGAGAGGCTATTTTTTCAAGTGGTTTTAGTTGGGTAAATTTTTAGGCTTTTTAAGCGGCAATATTTTCTAGACATTTTAGTAGGGAATTTACTCGGTGAGGTCATATGAGATCGATTTTTGATTGGTTCCGGTGAGTTCGGTTGACAATTTGCTCGGTGAGGTTGAATGAGGTCAATTTTTGACTAGTTCAGGTGAATTTTGTCCAATATTTCCTCGGGATTACTTGGTATGGGCAATTTTTTGGTGAATTGATCGAATTTTTCCTCAGGATTTAAAAGTTTGGGTAATTTTGAACGATTTGGTCAATTTTTGGTCAGTTCAAGTAATTTTTTGGCGTTTTGGTCAATTATTTCCTCGGGAATAGTCAATTTGAAGAAATTTTGGTTGATTTGGTCCAATATTTCCTCAAGATTGGTCTTTTTGGGTAAGTTTTGAACAATTTGGTCAATTATTTACTCGGTTTAGATAATATTGGTCAAATTTTTCATTGGTAAGGTCGAATCTGGGCAAATATGACCGGTTTTAGGTTAATTTGGTAAAATCTTTCCTCAGGATTTGTTAATTTTGGTAATTTTTGGGTGATTCAGTCGAATGTTTCGTTGATCTGGTTAAATTTGGTTCTTTTTTTGGCGATTTTAACAATTATTTACTCGATTTAGTAAATGTTGGTCAATTATTTACTCGGTATGGACCAACTTGTATAATTTTTTATCACAAGGGTAATTTTAATGTGAATTCGATCAATTATTTCCTTGAGAATGGTTAATTTGGGTCAGTTTTGGACAATTTGTTCAATTATTTACCCAATTTAGGTAATATTGGTAAATTATTTTCGTTCGGTCGTAAGGTTTGGATGGTTTTTGGCTGGTCATCAATTTTTTACTTACAAGGGACAGTTTTAGGTGAATTTGAGTAATCATTTTCTTGAGTTTGGTCAGCTTGGGCTGAATTTTTAAAAAATTCATAATAAAAGTCGAATTTGTTTAAATTTTCAAGTTTTTTTAAAAAACAATTTATGGGAATGTTTTATAGGAATCAGGGCAAACCTGATATGAAAATTTAGAATTTTTGAAATGAAATTTTTATGGGAGTCTGGTTGAACATTCTCAATCTTTGAAAAAAAATTTTCTATATCTCAATTTTCAAAGATTTTTTGTACCAAACTACTGAGAATTTTACGGCGATCATTTTTCATAAATGAAAATTTTTTGAAAATATCTTCCTTCTCAGATAGGTCAACAAAGTGTTTATTCGATAGAATATTTCGCTAATTTCAAACATGTTAACGTAAAATCTCCAAAGTTAATACTCGATGTAATAAATAGGGTTTTGTGGTAAAAAATCTCAAATTTTGTATTTTTGTACTCAATTTTCACTGTGTGTATAACTCGTATGATTTCAAATTTTGTATTATTTTATTCAGGAGAAAATATGATCTTAGAAAAATTCTTCCTAACGAATATGTACAGCCGTCCTCCCGGATTTTGGTAATAATTTTCGAAAATATCGAAATTGATACTATACGATTGCTTATATAGTAAATAACAATTCGGTTGGTACTCTTAAAGTAAAACACCATTGTTTTAAAAAATACATAAAAAAAATTAACAATAAAATTTAATATTTAAAACTTAATAGTACTAATATTTTCATGTATTAAAAACTATTTAAATTAATTTTGTTTACTATTTTTAGATTAATGTTAATATATTTCCAATATAAAATTTAACACGGCATTAATTGATTTCAATGTCTTTTATATGGAATAATTAAATCCAAATAATTTAATTTGAAAATTTCATTTCAAATTTTATTAATTAAAATTTTTAGTTAGTGCAATATTATATCAAGACAATTTTTTATATTTTTAACTTTCATATACAAACTTTCTGGAAAATCGTAACAACTATTTAAGAGAAATTCAAGATCAGAAAATATATACGATCTCAGCGAATGATAATAAAAAATCTCAAAACTGTTATTAAAAAAATTGTTTGAATATTTGTAACTAAGATATTTAAATTATTACTGTAAAATTATCTTTTCATTTTTAAAATTATAACTAAGTAATAAAGTTTATAATATAAATGTTCTGATAATAATATTTTTTATTAATGAACTATGTATTTTCTAAATATTTATTGAATAATTAGTCAAGTTACTATTGACAACCAAGTTAATTTCCTTTAATTAATTATTTACTTATAATTAAATTAGATTTTTTATGTTATAAAAATAAGCCACTAAATTAAATTTGAATTATTTTTAAATGCGATTCAATTTGTTCCTTTTACATTTCAGATAATTTGACAACATCATTTCGTAAAACTATTTTACGTTTTAAGAAATATATGATATGCGATCATAATAATTTGAATAAGCATATTAAAATCTGTAAAAAATTTTTTTTTATAAATATAATTTACAAAAAGTTTTTTCAGAATTGATTTATCTACTTAGTTAATTATTGAAAAAGTAGAAACAGAAAAATAATCTAATGTTTAGTAATGAGCCTGGCAGTAATCTCACAAAAGGTAGTGAAACCAAGAAATGTCAATCAGAAAATGAAAACGTGAAACAGAATAATTATGATAATGAAGAACAAATTAATAATTTAGAATCAGAAATATCAACTTTATCTCGAGGACAGAGTTCATCTTATACAGATGATTCTCGTATCACGAGTTTCCGTGATATACAAACAAATTATACAAATTATCCAACAAGTTATGATAATAAGACTTCTAATGCTTATGAAAAATATTCTAGTTCTAATTTGAAGAATAATTATTCACAAATTGATAATCAATTATATTCAAATAGAAATTATAATAACGATTTATCGAAATATAAAAATAATTATTCAATCAATAAATGTGAAAATTGTCAAAAGTTGATCTTACAAAATGATAATGCTCAATCAGAAATTAGAAAATTGAAACTGGATATTGATAAATTGAATAAACAAAATGAATCAACAATGACAAAATTCAATAAAGAAATGAAAAAATTTGAAACAGAAATGAACAAGTACAAATCAGAAATTAATGAAAATAAATCAGAAAAAATAGAATTGAAATCTAAAATCGATCAATTAACATCAAAAAATAGTAATTTTCTGTCCCCATATGATCAATTATTTTACTCAAATAACAATTTGCACAGTGAATATGAAAATACTAAACTGAAAATGAACAAAGCTGAACAAGAAATTAAAAAATATATATCAGAAATTGAAAACGTGAAACAGAACAATAATGATAATGAAGAACTAGAAAAACAAATTAATAATTTAGAATCAGAAAATAATTCGATATTTGATTCGTTTTATTCTGGAACATCAAGATTGCCAAATAATAAAAATAATTCAGGAATGAGCTACGGAAATTCTAAATCTAAATATAAGAAAAAGTAGTGAAAAAATTTCAATCCAAATATGCCTTGTTGTATGGTGATCCTTATATGACTTAATATGTATTATAGATATATTAATATTATATAAATATATTATAAAGTCGATATTATTCAATTAAACACAAATATTTCCTTTGAAAATTTATATTAGTATAACAAATTAAACTCAATTACAAATTCAATTTAACAAGGTAGTATTTTGACTCTCAGATGTTCAATAACAAAAATTGAAAACTATTTTACGAGTTTTTTTAAGGGCGAAAATACATAAATAAGCAATAGTATTTATACTCTATTGCTACCAATTACATATGTACATATAAATTGATTCAGCAAAACAAATAAACTTTATAATTAATTTTTTTCGATATTCATTTTTTAAATAAAATATTCCGATAAAATTAAATATTTAAATTTTTTATTATTACAGTTTTAGCTTTTATAATTATTAAATCTGATATGAAAATTTAATAATTTACCAAATTTTCAGTTTGTTTATCTGGGCTAATTAACTAATTAAATAATTCACAATAAGTTAAATTATATAATAAATTAACAAAATAAAATATTAATTAAAAGTTTTATGATAGTACAGATTATGTACTAAATTTGAATAAAGTTATAATATTATAAAATTATATATTATTATAAATATGAATATTATTTTACAATGGAGATTAAAATTTTTCCAGTAATTTATATACCAAAATTAATAAAATGATCATAAAAATAGCAATACAATTAGCATTAAAAAAATGTTATAATAAAGATGTTAATTTAGATTAGATCATAATACAGAAAAACGTCATTTGAATTTTAATTGTATTTTGATCGAATTATTAAATTATCGTCTACAGAAACTTGTTTCCTGGACAAAATTGATTAATTGAAAATCAATGTTACTTCACAGGATTGTTGTCAAGTTTATATTGTTATTTTTGTCTTGTGAATGCTGTGTTTGGTTAATTAGTTACATTATTAGTTACAATGTTGCTATAAACTATAGTTCCTGAAGAAGGCATAGTCGAAATATTGAACCATCTATGAAAATAGAAAAATATCGATTTGATTTTTCTAATTGAAAATAAGTTTCAATTATCGAAATTTGTTTTTCAAAATATTTGTTTAATATAATAATCAATAGAAAAGGTTATTTTTAGAAAATAAATTTTGAAATCAAAATTGAAAAATTTAAATTTTTAAAAATATTTTATTTTGATTTAAACTAAGATATTCATTTCTAGTTTAAGTACAGTTAATAAATTTTATGTATTCCAATTCAAGTTTAACAAATAACTTTAACGAACGTTTTATAAAACAAATAGAAAAATAAATTTCAAATACAAGTAGGTAAATAGTGGCTCATGAGACCACTCACCCTCCGTCGGCAAACTGGGCTTAACTGTGACCTGGAATCAAATATACTGGGCTGAAAATTGGCCTGGTTTAAATATATAATGCTTTGAGACGCCGGGATCTTAGTTGATCGATCGAATTTACATCCGGTTGAATCAATTGTGGGTCGTATTAACGACTTCGGAGAGCGACAAAGATATCGGGCGTGAACCGGCCCAGATCGCACGCTAGTAATTTTTTTCTCCTATCAACCGACCACTCCTCCCCCCGCTCCTGTGATACAGGCGTTTATCGCTAATCTTCTCTGGGGAGTCCGGGATCCGGATGGGGTGACGGATATCGAGAACACGGCCCTTAATACTGACACAACTAATAATCAGTCCTAGTTTTGGTTGTTTTACCTAGAAATAAAATAAGTGTTTTCATCTTCAGTTATTTGTTGACTCTGCCTGTGAAACTATGTATTAGGAAGTTAATTAAAATTTTTTTTAATTTATTTTCGTGTAAAATTATGATAATACTCGTAACCAGATGTTTCCTTGTCAACTTTCATTTAATAATATGAGTGACCATGCTAATTCTATGTTTCTTATCTTAGATAATATCGGGCACAATGCAATCTTTTAAATATACTTTTATTTTAGTGCATTCCTCATTAAACTGGTCCCTTGCCCCGACTAAGAAAGTTTCGGAAGATAGTGACGAAAAGGAAATGACCTAGGATCTGTATAAACTAGCAAAGAGGCGATGGGAGGCGGAGATCTCGACGGCCGAAGCCAAAGTAAAACGCTATAAGCGAAAATGTCTAATGTTTAAAGCGGAGATGGATGCCACCAAGAATCAGGAGAGGGTGTGGAAGGCCCAAGTTGACAGCTTCGCCACAATTATTAAAACTTACCAGGAACGTGAAAATCAACTCGCCGAGAATATATTGAAGTTACGGGCCACGATGCCTCTACAACCCCTCTTGATTGATAAAGGTACTCAAACCAATCGCTCCTGAGTGATCTCTGTTGTTGTGTTGCTGTTAATAAATCTCTTTATTTGTATCTTTTCGCTTTTACTTCTCCACTTTTGAACTGGGTTATTGTCAATTTAACTTTACTTTTGATTTAGTGCCACGAATTATTTTTCCCACAAGCCTGCGACGATGCCACCGGATAATGCGGCGCCTACTGGTAGAGAGGCATTTGAAACGAAAAACAAACCAAGCCCTATTGCGACACCTGGAGCAACGAAAGAAACTAATAAAGAAACTGGACGCAATAGTCAAGAAGCAGAACGACCTTGCAGTCCAAGTGAAGGCCCTAGAAGTCGAAAATAAACAATTATTAACAAGAAAAATTGAGTTCTTAAAACAATACATTGCGGATTTGTCGCGACAAATAGGCAACCCAAATTTAATTTAGTTAATAATGTTGGTAGAAAGAACTCAATGTATCGTCTCGATAGACCAAAAGTAATAAGAAGTAATAATAACGATACAAAAGATTCGTTTTATTCTGGAACATCAAGATTGGGAAATAATATGAAACAACCTGATAATTATTATAGTAATAACAAAGATATCAAATATAATCGAAGCGACAAAATCTATGATAATTCCATATTTGATTCATCAAGAAATATTGTTGAAAAACAAAGAAATGAAATATTAAATACAAATTTCGTAGATTATTCTCATTGTGATGATATGAAAATAGGGAATCATCCAATCAATATCAGTGATAAGAATAGAAATACTTTTATTGATTTGATAAATATTTCGGATGAAAATCATTATAGATCTAATTTGAATAAAAATAATTCAAAAATTGATAATCAATCAAATTTATGCAAATATAATAATAATAATAATAATAATTATCCAATCAATAAATGTGTAAATTGTCAAAAGTGGATTTTACAAAATATTAATGCTCAATCAGAAATTGATAATTTGAATAATCAATACAAATCGGAAATTAATATTTGTATTTGAATATTATCCGATTAAATAAAGATTATGAACCACAAATTAGGGAATACAAAACAGTAGTTGACAATTACAAATCAGAAATTGATGGAAATAAATCAGAAAATAACAAATTGAAATCAAATAATAAATTTTTATCAAATGAACTAGACAAACTGAGTAAAAACATTTGAGATTTGAAATTAGAAAATAAATCTTTGCGTAATTTGAAAATTGAAAAAGAAACTCTAAAATTGCAAATCAAGAAATATGAATCAGAAATAAAGAATTTAAACACACAAATCAATAATTTAGAATCAGAAAATAATAAAATTTTGAATAATTTGAAAATTGAAAATGAAAATCTATTATCGCAAATTAGTAAAAATGAATCAGAAATAAAGAAATTAGAAACGAAAATCAAAAAGTGTGATCTTGATAAAGAAAATAAAAATAATAATTGTCAAATCAACAGATATAAATCAGTTATAAATAAATTCACACCAGAAAAAGAAGGAACAAGATGTAGAACTGCTGAATCGAATAAACACAGTAATAATTTGTTTAATCAATACGAAAATGAAGAAATTAATAATTTAGAAAATAATAAAATTTTGAATAATTTGAAAATTGAAAATGAAAATCTAAAATTACAAATTAGTAAAAATGAATCAGAAAAAGAAAAACTGCAAAGCGAAATCGATCAATTAAAATCAAATAATGAAAATCTGCAGTCCAAACTTGATGATTTGTATAAATCAAAAAATCAATTATTTGGCAAATATGAAAA
>MQRL01618326.1:0-13657 GCA_001938525.1 Dugesia japonica
CTTTAGAATTTGCAATTTGTGAAGTTCTATGATATTGAATAAGTTGATTTCTGAAATCTTTACATGAATAGAATGAATTAGAGGCGGAGGTCGAATGGCTTCGACATGAAAATGAGAGCTTGTGGCAATTAAAATTGGACTCTCCATCCACCTCATCGGGTATTCCATCTCCTAAGAAAGCCGCCGAACATTTGTTGATTTATGTTTTAATGACGATTGACCCTATTTGTAATGATGATGTACAGTGTTTTTAAAAATATTATCGTTTAAAATTAATTTCATACAACCGATTTAAAATTGTCTTCTATCGCCACACTAAACGAACCCAAATAACATGCAGATGGTGCGCTCATGCACTCTTAACGTCGGTTAAGAGTCACCGGGGCTGCCATCAACGTACTCCAGGACGAGTATATTAAATCCCAGTTGTGGGTTGTGCGTGATATAATTTTTGAGCCATATCACCCATGACACCAACACTATTAAAACAAAATTTAATTAATAACATTTGTTTAAATTAATAATTTTTTTTATTAGCTATATAAATTTGATCATTTTTTTATAAGTTTAGCATGTAGTCGGTTTAAGTTTTTTATAACATTTGATTTGACTACATTTAATTTGTTTCTTGTTTTGTAAATTTTACATATTTATGGTATAATTGTTTATAAGTTTTATACAAGTTTATATATGTTTTTTATTTTTTCTTATTCGTTGTTACGTACTTATTATATTTTATATAAAGTCAATGCAATGTGTTATTATTGTTACAATGAGTTGTTGTTTTTCTGTAATTTTTTCAAGGTTTTCATTTTGATGTTGTTATTTGTATATGTTTTAAACTGATTTTCTCAGATTTATGTTGTACATTTAATAGGTTTTGTAAGAAGTTGGTATAACTTTTTAAGTGTCCTTAGAAGTTTTTTACAATTTTATTTTAATCTTTTTTATTAAAGAAAATATTTATTTTTAGAACATGTTATTCAACCATCCAAATCGATCTCTTTCTAGGCAGCCACTTGCGCAATGTCCTTGTCTACTTTCGTCACTTAAATGAGGGTACGAACGGTGGAAATTAGTACCCCTTCCCGATCAGCATAAGATTTTATGTCGACCATTACGCGACATGTTTGAGAACATGCCAAATTTGCTTCTCATTAACTTTGCGTTCCAATCTCTTAATTGATTGTTCTTCTGTTGTAAAACTGTGTTGGGTATTTAAACTCAACAAAGAGATTTGATGGTTAATATTTTAAAATTATAACAAACAATATAAGTAACTGATATTAAGGGTCCTTGATTTTATTATGTAAATCGTGATGTTATATATGTAAATACAATATTATATAACTGTAATATTTTAATCAAAAGTATAGATATAGTAATATATGTCACGTCCTTATATTAATAAACAAAAAACACTTTTTTAAAAATAATATTTTTGATGTATAACAAATATAACTTATAATTCCACACTTAAGACCTTATAATCCAGATATTAAATTTAAATGGGAATGCCGCTTTGGGAGACTGTTTTCCCAAGAAAATTGTCTGAAAACCAACAAAAACAGATCAGTATTTATACTGACTTTCCATACACACCATGCTATACATTCTCACTTAGTGACATTTATTTTTGTTAATAAAAAATCCAGCATACAAATAAATCGATTAAAATATCTAAAGATTTTCTATTCAAATATAAAATTAAAATAAGACATGTACAAAATTTTTTTATACACATATAAATTTGGATATTATTTAAATGAAATACTGATAAATAAAGTCAATTAATCAAATTTTATTTATATTATTCATGACCTTAAAATAAATGAAAAATTGTTCTTTTACAAAAAGATTAAATTAATTGTACATCAATAAAACAAAAATAAAATAATTAAAATAGAATAATATTGTTAAATGTTTAATTACGGGCACTGAAGAAAATCAAATGTTTAATCACAATTGTTAAATATTGTTTTTGAACGAAAATCGTCGAATATTGAATATTAAATTGACGTTTGAATTGAGGCTACTATCGAATGTTGATCGAATATTGATGAGCTTGGATACCAACTGTTGAGCGTATGATGTTGGTATGTATTGTATTTGCTATTCGTTATGAGTGTTGAGTGTATGATGTTTATATATACTATATGTGCTGCTATGTGTGTTATAGTCAGATTTTAACATATGTACCCCTTCACAAAAGACGGTCCATCATCTTTGTGTGAGTAAGAAACGTGGACAAGCGATGTCGTGGTAAGCAGAAAGTGTTTCGTTTGTTCAGGGTTCATTGAATATACACACTGAGAACTCATACTCGGGGTCGATACCAGAAGGAGAGGTAGAAAGTTCTCTTGAAAATATATCTATTAACGATTGGGTATTTTTTCTACTAAATATTCTTGCCGGTTGACCTTTTCGTGTACGACTCTCTTCGGCTATTGTTTGCAACTCTTTGTTTCTAACTTCGGCTTCATTTTGCACTTTTTGGAGTGAATTGTTATGTAGTTGAGATGTCCTAATTGACTAGGGGGGCTAGTTGTCTCAATGCTTATAGTGATTATTCGTATGCAGGTGCCATTGGGTATAAATGTGAATGTAGATTCTGGATGGGTATTAGCGTCCACTACTTTTTCTTTTACTTTCTAAATAAATCCACCTATTCTGAAGGGAATGTTTTCTGGTTTCCTTTGTGATAACATTTGCGTTTGGTCATAATTTAGATATGTTTGTGGGTATCGGCATGACTGGTAAAACAACTTATTAGATGGCATCGTTGTGTTATGGGAAATCAAATTGTATCTAGGTTGGTCTTGAAGGGCTTGAGCAAGTTGTTTCGTAAATTGGAATCTATCTTGAATCTTTATATCATAAGGGAATCGGGTTCTCTCTTTCTTTAAGTCTCTGATTAGAATGCTTTTTTGTTTTGGCGGTAGATGGCAATATCCTATACTACGAATATCGTTATTAATCTGCCACATTGTTTGAGAACCCTTTAGATATTGATAGCTGTATAATTACTCGTTGGATCTCATCGTTCAGGGATATTTCGTTGTTGTATAAAAGGGGTTAAGTGTGCTATCCTTTCACAATTATTGTGTGATAGTTTAATTAGTAGTTCTAAGTGAATGAACGTATTTATTTGTGGCTCACCAACGTAGGAAAATTCAGTTCATTTTAAATTATCTCGGTTGATGACAAAGGATCTACAGGTAAGACAAGGAAGGTTATCAGAATGATTAACATTGAAGTACTGAGTTATGCATACTAGACAAAAATAATGACCACAGTGTGCGACTCTAGGTAGCATATGGATTTCAAAACACAATATGCAATCAGGTTTGCCGTTAATAAGAAATGTGATAAGGGCAACATCTTTCCCTATGTATTTAAATGGATGTTGAATCCCTCTGTGCTTTTCGTGTAATGTAATGCGTGCTTTGTTTTGTATGTACAATTCTCTGATCTGGTCCGCTAGATCCATTCTGAAATATATATTATTATAATCATTTATGCATATTAATAATATTGCTACGTAAACATATTCTCTTCCTTCCATTCTCTTTCACTGTGATTAAACGGATTTTCTTTTTTCCGAATCGTAACTGCATATTTATGGATAAATTTCTTTTTAGTTGTTATCTACCTTCCATTGTACGCTTTCCTATTTTCACTGTGTTTGTCATCTCAATAAGACCACCACTTGGTTTGCTTAACTCGATATCTAGTTTCTTTTCTAATGAGTCATCACTATCCTCATCTTCGCTATCTGTAAAGTATGGCATAAACTGAAGATCTTCCAGTACCTGTTGTGTGGTGAGTTCCTGCAATTGGTCATCTGTTTCGATGTTCATCCAATATTTTGTAAGACTATTTTCGCTTTGTAATGTTGTATCTCTTTGTTTATTTTTTGACGTACTAGGAATCCTCACAATTGATGCATTTTTTATTGGTTCTATTTCATCATCTGATGCGGAAGAATTTACCATTTTGTCTATTTCATCGTCTGATGCATCAATATCTGTTTGTACACCTTTTGGGTTCCGTCTTATCGTATCTTCAATCATTCTTTGTTGTTCTTCATCATCATTGTGTAATCTGAGTTTTTCAGGGATACTCTCCTATTCTGATTCTGTGCTAGAATTATCTTCTGAAAACTGCATTAGGTGCTGTCTTTTCATATCCTCTGACCTTCGTCTTTGTTCCTTCTTATCATGTTACTTGGACTCATATTCTGACTCAATGATAGAACTAACTTTATCGTTGGTTCCTTCTTCGTCATTTTCAGATTCAGAGTCTAATATCCAAATAATGCTAATTGGTTTTTGTGTTTCTCTAGGCATTATTTCTGCTAACTCTATCATTTCACCCACTCCTGGCTTTATTGCATTAATACTCTTGAGATATATAGAGTCCTTCTAACTGTGTATTATTCTCATTTGTTTATACATAATTTTGATATGCGTAACCCTTTTAGCTATTGATTGATTCATTCTTTCTTTTACATTCTGCAACATGTCTTTAATTATTTATTCGTGTCTCATCGGCTTAAACACTGCTTCCAAGAGATTAGTAAACTTTGATGTTTTCATATTTGGTGTGTATTAAAACACCATCTACCTTCTGCTAGGTCTAGGATACCCATAACGTGTCGATGGTATCTATAAAGTATGCATCTTTATATTTCTCTATTCTTTCCTGATAAAACTCCGTGCTAGGCGTATCAAAATGCTTGATCTTTTCTCGTGGACATATATTTTCGTCCAACATAATCTTACATATAATAGTCATTATTTATTTATAATAGTCATTTCAAGTACATGTGAGTTAAAATATGTATTATTTATAATAGTCATTTCCAGTACATGTGAGTTAAAATATGTATCTTTAACGACTATTAATCCAATATACACCGTTAGCTGTTCTATGTCCTCTTCCGTTAATTTGGCATATTTCAAAAATGATATATGATTGGCGAAATCTAGATATTAAACTTCGCAATGTCCCTGTATTGCTGTGAATGTCGGAAAAAGTACAGGAATGCAATCGTGATAAATCAGTTCTATACATAACCCAGCTGGGATATTTTGTATTTCAACTCTAACTGTATTCACTCCTTGATCAATTTTCCCCTGTAATATTAGAGTACTGTTTTCTATGACATTCATTTCCCGTTTTTGGTATGTGAACCTTATTGGAGTTTTCGTCACATGAATCCCAATCCTTTTGATGTTTATTCACGAAAACCGCCAATCTATTAAATAATGTACTGTTAAATCTTTCTACTAACCCATCTGCTTGTAGGTGATAGGCCGTTGTATCTATTTTTTGATATCGAACATACTTGTTACTCGTTGTATGATTTCGTTGAGAAAACTTTTTCTTCTGTCTGATAATAACTTTCTTGGCGCTCCATATTTGTAAATTATTTTCTCAACTAATAATCCTGCTACTATTTCTGCTGTCTCATCTTTTGTAGGAAACGTTTCTGCTCACTTTGTGAAGTAATCGTTGAATACTAATATATGTTTATTACCTTTTATGCATAGGAAATCCATTGCACATCTTTCCATTGGTGAGCTGGGTAATAGCATTGGTTGTAATGGAACTTTAGTTTTCGTGTCTGTATTCTTTCCTATGGCAAAAACGCTACATGCTTGACACCATTTTTTCACATCATCTTTAATATTATCCCAAAAATACTTTTGCAACAATCTCGATGTGGTTTCTCTACTTGACAAATGCCATCCGAGTGCTCCATCATGATATTGTAATAGTAATAACTGTTTCAGAGAATCTGGCACGATCATCAGATTTATGATAGCCAAGCATTCTTTTTCGATTGTTGAATATCTTGTATCTGCGCCTTTTAACATTTTACTGGCATATGCGATGACATAATCTTTATTTTTCTTGTCTTCTGGATTGAGTACTGCTCCCATGACATATCCGCTTTCATCTGTCATTAATATGAATTATTTCGTAAAATCTGGATATATTAAAATTGGAGCTGTTAATAATCGTTGTTTTAATGTATCGAAAGCTTCTTGTTGCTTTGGACCCCATGTCTTTTAAGGTTTCTTTGACTTTTACTTTCACCTTTAGTTTTCATACCTTTTGTTAATTCTACTAATGGTGCAGCTATATTTGCAAAGTTTTCTATGAATCTCCGATAATTACCCACTAGAACCTTAAATCCTTTTAACTGTTGTACACTTTTTGGCACAATATGTCCGAGAAACAAAACACTTTTCTCTGCCAATTTACATTTTGTGGGTTTTAATTTAATTTTTGCTTTTCTAATTCTAGACAGTACATTTTCTATGTTAATTAAATGTTGTTCAAACGTTTCGTATGCTATCAGTATATCATACAAATATACAACTGCATGTTCTACACCTGTTAGTACTGTGTTCATCAATCTTTGGAACGTAGCTGGTTTATTGCATAATACGAATGGTAATCTGAGAAATTCATATAATCCATCATTGGTACAAAATGCTGTTTTCTCTCGGTCTTCCTCCTGTATTGGGATTACATTATAACCTTTATTAGACTCCAAGCTTCCAAAATCTTGCGTATTCATTAGTTTGTTGAATTATTCATGTATTTTTGGAAATGGATGTGTATATTTTTTTGTAACTTCATTGAGTTTTCTATTATAAAAACACATCTGAATTTTTCCATCTTTTCTTTTGACTGGTACTATTGGTGATGCCCATTTGGAAAAACTATCCCGTATGATTTCATTCGCTTTTTGTTCCGCTACCTGTCTTTTTATCTCTGGTCTCAACGAATATGGTGCTACATATGGTCGCTGTTTTATTGGTCTTGCGTCACCTGTATCAACTATATGTTTTATAATATTTGTTCCTCCCATATCAAATTCATGTTTGGCGAATGCATCTTCATATTTATCCAATAACTTCTGTAACTGTTGTTTCTGACTCATTGTAAGATCTTTATTGGTTATTTTTGCTTTCTCGTAATACTTTGTTTGTTTTGGTTTTATTAACTCTTTGTCAGTTAGTTTTTTAGTTTTTTCCTGTTTATCCAGTAAAATTTCGAATAGTTCATGATTATTTAACTGACATACCTTTTTTCTCATTTTATATAACTTTGATAATCAGATGAAAATTGCTTATTTTTTCTCTGTAAATTTATTCTCTTTGGCTGTTCCTCAACTACAATTTCAGATATTTCATATTCATTTCTTTCCTGTTGTCTTTCCATCATTCGCTGATAGAGTTTTTTCATATCTTCTAATTCAATTCTCAAATTTTCATAAGCTTCATTGTTTATTATTTCAACTGCATTAGTTTTTCTTGTTTCTGGACTAAATGATACATCCTTTTCAGAATACGTCTAGAATCATTTGGTTTTTTTCTACATACTCTTGCTATATGTCCGTATTTATTACAATTGTAACACTTTATTTGCCCTTTCTTATTCAATTTATCTCTTCCCTCATTTGTGAATTATGGGCTCGAACTTCTTCTATTATCATATCTTTTTAGTCTATATCCTCTGTTATATCGATTATATCATTTTGCTGGACTTGCATTCCTGTCATTATTTCTACCTGGGCTGGAATTTCTATTGTAGTTGTTATAATTTCTTCCAAGACTTGAATTTAGATTATAGTTGTTATAGCTTCTTCCAGGATTCGAATTTTAATTAATATTATTATAATTTCCTCCAGTACTTAAATTTCTGTTGTAATTGTTATCATTTTTAAAATAATAGTCTTATTTAAATTTTACATCTTGATCTTTTCTACTATCTTGTAGTTTTTGATACGCTTTTCTTATTTCCTTCCATGATGTCTCCTCATTGCTCAGTTCACTTACATATATTTGTTTGGTTTTCTCTTTATGTTTAGTATTCGCCTAAATTCTCCTTGCTTTTGTTGTTAATTCTTATAAATCTTTATATTCTGCTGCAAATAACGCTCTTCGAATGTAATTATGTGTCCCATTTACAAATTGGTATTCTATTATGTGACCGATGTTATCACCCTTGACAAATGCCTGTTTTGCCAGCTTTGTTAGTTCATAGATATATTCGCCCACTGTTTCTTTCGATGATTGCATTCTGTCCTGAATTTTTCAATACAAATTCTTTCTAATTCACTTAGGACTATTATGCTTTTTCTTATTTTTTTTATTAAATCTCCCCAATTGTCATGTTTATTATTTATATTTTTATAACACTTTATTGCATATTCTTTTAAAAGGGGTAATCGTTTTATCAATTCTGCTTCTGTCTATCCACAAGCTGTAGCACAAATATGCATATATTCAAAATATTCGTCAAATTCTTCGGGTTTTCCTGTATAAAATGTTATGGGCAATATATTCAACGTCGCGAGGTTTTTCTTTCTTTAAGTGTTGCATTTATCATACTCAGCATAGTTCTAAACTGTTTCTTGATTTGTTCATTTGTGTTATGATGATATGGACTCGAAACCCTGAGGGTAATCCCATGTTCAGTCGCAAAATCTTTCTTTGATTTAGACTCAAATGCTCTTTCACAATCAACTTCAATTTCTCTTGGACACTCGAACTTTAATATCCACTTCTTCAATATTGCTTTCCGTGTGGTATCTTCATCTTGTCTTGTCATTGCTATCAAGGCTTAATACTTACTGCATTAGTCTATTATACCAAGAACATATTTTTACGACCTCTTGTCTCCGGCAGTGGTCCACACACATCTATAAATAACAACTCAAACATTTTGGCTGGCTGCGTCTTTTTTGTTTCTTCCTTCGTTTTTGTTGTCAAAACTTTAGCCTTCTGCCATGTTATACAGCTTCTGATAATCTCTTGTACTTTGTTTCACAAATGTTTCGCGTTATATTTATGCTTCATATACACTGCACCTTTTTCTGCTCCAGTATGACACAAAAATAGTGTATCCTCATTATAACATCTTATACTTTATCCTCAGGTATCTATGTTCCCTCATTATTCTCACCAAAATTACCTCGTTTTTCTTGATCATCTATTGTATTTAACATCCTTGTTTTCAATTTTCTACTTTTGGGATTTACAAGTAACATTAGACATTGTGCACATATACCGCATTCATTCATTGACAACATATTCGCATTTGTATGAAGCGATCCTTTTCATTATTCCAATTTTATATCTAAACTGCTCGAATAATTAATCCAGGTTTGAAACTGTGATGTAATCGGCTTCTTGATATTTAGCATAAAGTGATGGCTTTATGGTCTGTTCTGAGGATAAATCTCTTCACATATAAGTAATGTTTGAAATGAATACAAAAATAGTAAATTGCGAGCAATTCTTTCTTTGTAGTACAATATCTTTTCTCATGACTCGTCATGGCGTGTGACCCATATGAAATTACACTTTCTTGTCAATTGTTCTATTTTTGAGATAGTACTACACCAATCGTATCAAAACTCGCATCCGTGTTTAAAATATATCCTCTATTTATATCTGAAAAACATAATATCGGAGACATCATTAGTGCTTCTTTCATTCTATTAAAAACTTCTTCTAATTCATTCACCCATTCAATTTTCTTGTTACTTGACCCACTACACAACTGTTACAGCAATCTAGCTTTCTTTGAATAATCTTTAATAAACTGGCAATAGTAATTGCAAATTTTCAAAAAGATTCTCATTTTTTTTAATGCAATATGGTTTACCAAAGTTTTTAATTGCTTCTATTTTAGTTGGATCTGTTTTAAGACCTTCTTCACTGAAAACGTGTCCCAAAAATTTGATCTCCTTTCGCATAAATTGACATTTCTCGGAATTAACTCTTAGACCAGCCTTCTTAATTTCTGTTTATACTCTATTAATTATTTCATAATGTTGCTCCTTTGTTTCGGTGAATATGAGAATATCATCTAGATAAACCATAGCTCCTTTTACTTTTCCGATTACTTTATTCATCATTTCCTGGAACGAACCTGGTGCTGCTACAATTCCAAATGATTTTCTATTGAAACAAAATTGCCCTTGTTTGGTCGAAAAAGTCGTTTTTTCTTGAGAATCTTCACTGAGTTCTACTTAGTAGTATGCATTTCCCAAGTTTATTAAGCTAAAATATTGCGTAACTTCCAAAGCATTTAGCATTTGTTCACATTTCGGATAGAAAAGGCTTGCTCTTCTGTTATTGCATTGAGCTGTCTAAAGTCTAAGTATAGTCGTAAATCTTTTTTTCCTTTTTCCAAACACAGATTAATGGTGTATTCCATTGCGAATTACATTACATACTATTACCATATAAATTCTTGATAGCTTCTTCAATCTTTTCCTCTAGATTCATTGGTTGGCCATACGGTTTTATGTTTATTGGACCTCCTTGAGTGATTATTCGATGCTTCGTTAAGTATGTGCATCAAATGTCCGATTTATCCCCCATAAATAAATGCTCATTATTCTGAATAATCGCAGTCAATCTATGACCTTTGTTAATTTCTGGAATCTCCATTACATKTCTRAATCGTTCACTCGTCTGTATCTGCCTTCCAAATTTTGCCTCAATGTTGCAAACAAAATTTTCTCGATAATTATTTATGTCTGCCTTGTACTTTTCTGAAGATGATACCCAAAATTATTCTGAAATTTCACTCCACCAATATGATCTGTTATTAATTTCTCTACTATTATAAATGTTATTTCCTTGCACATCTCTGAAACTACAACTTTGACACATATGTTTCCAACCGTTTCCAATGAGCGGTTATTCGAGCAATGTAATTGTTCCTCGCTTTTCTCTAACATTGTTTCTCCGAGTCTATTAAATGTTTTCATGCTCATCACATTTATTCTTGCTCCTGTATCTAACAAACAATCAAACTTTCTACCCTTGATCATCACTGAAATGCTGGGTCTCATTTGCATTTCATCATACAAAATTTCTGAATTCTGTTTCTCTTCAATTATTCCTATCATTTCTGCTTTTTTAACTTCCGCATCAATGAAATTTTCTCTTTTTAGGAATCTGTAAACTTTTTCTCTCAATTTACTTTGTTTCATCTCATTTCTCGGCCTCTTGAGAATATTCGAACGGTATCTCGTTTAATGGATGTCTCCGACCAAATTCTTTACAGATTGAGCACTGCTTTTTAGGTATTCTCTTCTAGGATCATCGTTTTCTATTATGCTCTCAGAAAATCTCTCTTCATTCTCGTCATCAAATTTTTCTCGAATGGCTATATTGGTTTTGTCCGACTCCAATATTTTGTTTGTTTTCCGCTTTTAAAATTGTATCTTCTCTCTCCTAGTCTAGCTTTATTAATGTTTGAATAACATTCTTCGGCTCTGTTACCTGGTCTTTTACATCTACCGCATACAATTTCTGTGCACATCCTTATGACATGACCAATCTTAACACACCCAAAATATTTTGGTGGTTTCTTGTCTGGGTATTTTCTACTAAAATGTCCTTTTTGTGAAAAATCCAACATTCCACATAAGAATTCTTTGGATACTCTATTTTTTGTATGCCCATAACTCTGGCATGTCCAACACTGTGGTTATGTTCTTTTTGTAACTCTCTCAATATTTTGTCTCCTTTCTCCGAAACTTTCTCAGCGTGTTACACCAGCGTAACTCTTTACTACGTTAATAGGTTCTCTTCTTTCTATTTTTTCAACTAAAGATAATGTTTTTTTATGTCTTCTACTTTCTCCAATTTTCGCAGGGTAATCTCTTCTTCTGCTTTTTTACTATTTGCACAAATTATTAGCATTTTTTATAAGATTTTTTCTTTCGTCAGCTCTCTATTTGCTAAAAATTTATAGACAAAATCTTCAACTTTTATGAAAAAACTATAACAAAATTATTTGGTTAAACAAACAAATTAAAATCCATCTTTCAATTGGGAATTATTTTCTTATAAATTTAAAATTTTTAATTAAAACTTTATTTAAAATACTTCGAAAATTTAAGCAAATAATTATCTGTTATCTAAATTTTATTTACTTTTTACTTTTAAAAAATTTAAAAATAAAACTTCATTCTCAACTAAAATATTTAATTTTTGCTTTTACAAATTTTAAAAATTAAACAACATTTGCTACTAAAATATTTAATTTTTAATTTCTTGATTAGTTTTTGAATTCCAATTCATCAAATAAGAGATTTTTTTAAAAAAGTAATTCCCAATCAAGCATAAATAATTTCAACTCGCTTCAAAAACGCTCACAATAGCAATTATATTTCTTTAATTGCAAATATTTCATAAATTATCCTGGACAACTATTATATTTCTCTTATCACAACTCTTTCATAAATGGATGATCTCGTGAAGCGAAGAACTGAACGGTGTCAGCCACCACTACTAAAAAAGCTAATGAGTAATGATCGTTACCTGAGTCCCTCTTTATAGTGGAATATATGATTTATAAAAATAAAATGATTCAAATTACTTTTCGATTTGTTCTGATCCTTTTATGTTAAATGCGAGAGAATACTACTAGACACTTTTAATACGAAGTGAACATGAGTTTAAAAATGAAAATTTTAGTCTGATTTTACAGAAATTTGCTTCGCCTTTTATACCTCACTGTATCGTCAAATTTTGACAGATTTAGTTGACAGATACACTTCAGATTTCTGTCAATGCAAGAAATTGTACGTTGTTCACCAGTAGCTTCTACAGAGATGTCCAAATATGGGTATGATTATTGTTAATTCTGTAGAGGATTATTGTACTCACAGATGTTTTATGTTTTTTCCTCAAATAGAGAGGCTTAAAAAAGGATAATTTTCTTTAAAAAAAATAATTTTCTAAAACTTGTAAGAGTTTTAGAAATAAAGATAACTACATAATCACATGCAAGTATTAACATATCAACCCTGAATTCTTAAATAAAATCATCAGACCTTCTTCTACATATAATTTTCCTTTTATAATTATTCCGGATTCATTATAAATAATAATATTTATTGAATAGTAATAATTTTAATTATTTTTATCGATAATAATAATAATTTCACATTTTTATATTGTTTATAAAATTATAATAATAATACAATACGTGTACTTAAATCTGACTAATAGTTTATTATTTTATTATTTATAATGATCATGATGATTTATTCTGTTTGCCCCTATAATTTTTCTCTAAAATATCAAAATATTTTAATATAATTATTTGTTTTAATCTTTCCTTTTCTCTCATCAATATAGTTTTAGAGAAAAAATAATTAAGAACAAGAGCGACAAGGAGCAAGTGCGAGAAGACAAGAGCAAGATAGCATTTTCTAATTTACTTGAAATAAATAATTTTATCTGAAATTTACACGAAGTTGCTCAATATTTTATGAAATTTTCATGAGGTCGATAAATATTTTACGAAGTTTACATGAAATCAATAAAGTTTATGTAAGAAAATTTATGTTAGAGAATTGGAAAATAATTTTAAAAATCATGTGAACCGAACATCATACATAGTGTTTTCATTAATTTTTGAAAAGAATATTTCCAATTATTGGATTTTGTTTAAATAAATAATTATTTTTATTCAGTTATTTATTTGGCCTTGACATAAATCTGATTTCAGTCATCTTATTAATCAATAGCAAAATATCATGTGTTAATTCTATTAATTGTTAAATAGTTTTATATATAGTAGCTATTGATTATAATTTTATTTGGTT
>MQRL01618923.1:0-14465 GCA_001938525.1 Dugesia japonica
GCTTCCATTTCCTAAAATTAAATTCATTAATTCTTCAGAATAAGGTATTACTTTTTTATTATTTTCAAAGTATTTCTTTCCATCTTTTTCAAATAGTATTATTGTAGGACCTTTACCAGGATAAATTATTGTTTGAAATTCTTTATTATGAAATTCATATTCATAAATATCTTGTAATTTAATTTTAAGTTTCATTGATTCAGATAAAATTGAATTTAAAGAAGTGTTTCTAAAGAATGGTTTTCTTTTCTCAAAAAGATTTTTTTACACTTTCAATTGCTTTAATAGTAGGAAGTTGTTGAGTAGTTAAAGTATCTTGTAAAGTTTTCGATTCAATTACTCCTGTAGTAAATAAATTAACATAATTTTCTTGAGTTTTAATTAATTCTTTCAAAAGTTTTATTCTTTCTGTTATTTGTTCACTATCCATTTTATTAAAATTTTTAAATGAATTATCAGGAGAATTATCATAAGGTTTTAAATATAAACCATCACCTTTTATTTTAACTTGCACTCCTTTCTTAGCGTTTTTAGTAATAATCTTTAATTGTGGATTAGGCAAATTATTCTTAAAATATTTATGAATTGCACTTCCTTGATAAGGTTTTAAGTAAAGTCCACTTCCTTCTTTCTTTGAAGCAATATCTTTATCTAATAATTCAATTTCTTTTTGTTTTTTTATTTTCCCAGAGCTTGTGCTTGAGCAGATCTTGAATTACTAACTGTACTAGCAATTACACTCGAAATTCCAGCTGTAGAAGCTAAACCAGCTATAATTGGTGGTATTGCAGCTAGAAAAGCAAATTCTCCACTTTTGTTTGACCTTCGAGATCTTTGTGTTCTTTACTCATTTTCTTTTTTAGTTCCTCTTTAAGCTTTTTCAATCCAATAGTTTTACTATTAATTTTTACAGATTTAGATTTATTTGAATTTACTAAATCAATTAAATCTTATTCTGAAGAATAAGTTGATTTAAAAGTGATTTAATAATAAGTTAACTTCTTAAATTATTTTTAAATCACTTTTAATCCCATCCTCTCAATTTAAAGTTGAATAAAAAGAGATTTAAGAGGTGGGAGGATTAAAAAAGAGGTGAGGTGATTTTTTAAAATTGAAACATGTTTCAATATTCAAATCCCTGAGGGCGCCATAAATTATTCAAATAAATTATCAATTAATTCATCAGCTTCTCTGTCTAAATAGAAATAATTATATTTAGTTTTCAAATGTAAATTAACTTCATAATCATATTCCATTTTACTAGAAAAAATGTTACTAAATAAATCATAATAAACATTATCTTTANNNGTTTTGTTTAATTTAAAAAATATAAAACAATTGGAATTATTTCTAATATAGTTTTTATCTAAATGAAAATAAGTTTGTGAAATATAAATTACATTACAATGTACATGTCTACCTGTACTAAAATAACTTTTTTGTTCTTCTTGATTTTTTTCATTGACAACATCATCAAAAACTATTAAATTCTTTTTGTCTTTTGATAAATTATCACAAGGAATGATTTCATTCGCTTTATTACTTAAAATTACATTAATCTTTTTTGTTGAATACTTTTTAAAGGAAGCTCTTTGGGTAAACCATTGAATTACTTCTAATGGAAATATTAAAGAATCTGGAATTATATTTTGATTTTCAAAAGTAAAAATGATATCTTCTTTTGTTANTCCATTTTCAAAACCATGATATAATAATTGTAGTTCAAATTGATTTATAGTTGTAGAATAAATTATTAAATTTTCATATTCTAAAAACCCTGGAGTTAATAACATTTTCATTAATAAAACATTTTTACTAAATCCTGAAGATTCAATTATTAATAATCTAAAGTTAGATGGAAAGATTTTTTTATTAAAAATGTTTTTGTTTTTATTCCATATTAGTGAAGACATTTTAATTTAGTAAAATTTATAAATCTGTTTTCTAAAGTTCATTATCATAAAATCTACCCAAGATCTTTTCGTTTTCTAAATCACTAATTCCATAAGTAAAAGGTTTTGTATTATAAACTCGAGTAACAATAAATTTTTCATTTGTCTATTTAGCTGTAAAACCTTTTTTAATTTTATTTTTATATTTAAAGATTCTAACTCTATCTCCAATTTTAAATTTTTGTTTAAAGGATATTGAATGGGACTCTTTAGCATCATTTTCATAGTTATGATCTTCAATTATTTCTTTAATGGTTTCAGGGTTTTCACTAGCTTCTTTTGGTGTTGATTTAATAGAACTATGAAAAATTAAATCTGCAGACCAAGTTTCATCAATTTCATTAACAATAACTTTTAAGAAATGTTTTGGTTTTCTATATTTTTTATGTAATTCTTCTGCTAAAATTTTGTTATTATCATTATTTTTATTTGAATTTGTGAGAAAAGTATTCGCTTCGCTCAGACTTATTCCACTACCAATAATTATTTTACCTTTCATTGCAAATTTTACCATTTTAGATTAGGAATATTATTCAAATCATGAATAAAATTAACATCAGCTAAATGTCTTTCTCTTAAATTTTTATTTTTATAGGATAAATCATGTTTTAAAGCCGCTTCATCTACTCTATTAATTGATTCTACTCCAGGTTTTAGATTATCTTCAGAATTTAATCTGAAATCTAATTTTGTTCCATGTCCAGTGTAATTATGTTTAAATAAATGTCTTTCTCCTGGATACTTTTCCCAAGTAAATGGTTTTAAATTGCTGAAGTTAATTTAAAAGATTGAAGGTCTCCACCTTGCTTTAAACAAATACGTAAATGTCTAGCTTTATTTTTTCTAAGTAAGATTTTGTTACAATTTTTACAAATATATGGGACCCTTTGGGTTTTATTATCTATTTGTTTTATTTTTAACTTGAAATATTAAAGTGGCTGATGCATCAGCCAACTTCATTTAAATTTTCTCTTCGCATATTTTTAATCATTACCATTTTACAATTTTCTAATTTCATTTGGATATGTTTTTCTTCTAAAATACACCAGTACAAACCCCCTTTAAATTCAGAATCTTTAGTCAAATGTAAAGTTATATCTACAGTATTAATATTTAATTTATCGTCTTGGGAACTTACATCAAAACAAAAGATTGGATATAAATCACCAAACTCTTGTAATGATAACTGAGGTTCATTGAAAAAGCCTTTACAACATTTAATATAATTTAAATAAGGAAAAATCACATCATTGTCTTTAATATTAAATTTACATTCATTTATTGGATAATATGTTTTGCTTAATTGAATTTGAATGCTTTTAAGATTAGGATAAGTAATTTCTTCTTTTTCTTCAGTTCCTTCTTTTTTCTTTACAGTTTTTGATGTTCTTTGAATAAATAAATTATTATTCTTTTGATATGAAATTTCTGAATCTTTTATTACAATAAATATATATCTTGNTTTATAAACTAAATTACTCAATTTAAGTGAATAACTATTTCCAGAATCTAAAGTTGTACTTGAACTAATTCTATTTAAAAATGAAACTTGAATAGATTTATTTGTATAAATTCTTTCTAAAAGATTTATTTCAATTTTTGGTAATAATCTACATTCTGGGATATGAAATTCTGGAGTCATTAATTTTAAAGTTGCTGTTTTATCTTTATCCCCATAAAATAATAATTCATTACTTATTTGAAGATTAAATATAAATTCTATCTTTATATTATATAATAATCTATTATAACATTGCATAAATCCAAATAAATGTTTTAATGGGAAATAACCAACGAATTTTTTTTTGGATTATAAAGTTTCTTTCTTTAATAAAAACCTTTTTTCCTTCCCAAGTAACATCTAAATTCATTTTATTTGTATCTGGAATCCATCCAAATGAATCACCAGAAATATTTTTATGGGTTGAACTAGTTGTTATAAAATTTAACATTGTTGATATTATTCCAGGATCATGAATTATTTCTACATCTGAAGATCCTACAGTTAATCTCATTGATTTAAATAAACTTGGAAACCAATTATTTTCCGAAGTTATTTTATCATCTGTTATTTATCAAGTTATTTTATTATCTCTATTATATAATATAAGAACGAATTAGAAATGTCTAATGGATTTGAAGATTGTAAAGATTGAAAAACTATATCTCCAGAAGACATTAAATTATTAATTGAACCCAAAGAAAGAGAAATTCTTAAAACATCGTTTTTATAAAATAAATGTTGAAAATTAATATTATTATCAAGATTTATTTTATTGTGTAACTCCATTTTTCTTAGATAAAAAATAATCATTTTGGTAAATCTTTCTCATCATTAAAAACTTTAGTTCATAAAGTTAAATCATATCTTGTTTCAAAATTATTAGATTGATAATAATTAAAACACTCTTCTAATTTATTATACGTTTCATTAAAATCATTTTGATCTCGGTCTTGGACTATTTTCCATCGATTATAACGACCTGGATTTTTTGTTGCTATCAATTCATCATACGCATAACCAGTTTATTTATTAGTTCTGTTTAATTTTTCTGCTTTAATATTATATTCTTCAATATTTTTACTTACTAATGATTCATAGTGTTCTTTACCAAGAATCATTAATGGCATCTTTTTATATTATTAATTATAAATTATATTTTTATAAAAATTTTACTTGCAAAACACTTGTAAATGAATTTTATTTGTAATCATGTTTTTATTTCCATTTGTATTATCATTTATATTTTTACTTACAGTTCTAATTTTAGGTTTAGTAGTTTTGTGTGTTGTGTTTCTATTTATGTTTATGTTTTTGTTTATATTTAAATTTTTATTAACCATGTTTTATTTTTTTATTCTATTTAAATATTATATTTTTTATTGTTTCTAATTTTTTCTTTTGTTGTTTCTAATTCTAGTTTTAATTCATTTTTCAATTGTGTTAGCTCTTTAATTTTTATTGATGCTAAACTAAGGGCTTGTTTAAATATTCTAAACCTTGGATAAACTCTAAATCTTTTTTAACCTCTTTAATTAACTCTTCCATTTTTCTAATAATAAAATCAGAAGATTCAAAACTCCAAATCAAAGCCCAAAAACTTCAAATACAATTAATCGAACCCAAAAGACAGTAGTGTATAAATGGCTATTTTCTCGCCGGTAATTTACCCTATGCTATTTTATTATTTATATTTACAAAGTATACCAACGCATCAACGTGCGAGGGGTACACCCTTGTAAGGAAATACCCATTTTTTACACTACTTAGGTAATGTTGAAAATTAAGAAGCAATAACAGTAACTAAAACCAGAGAAACTGGAAAATAATTACAGAAAATAAATATTGGAAAAATGTTATTCAAACAAAACTTACTATGTAATTTAGAAAATACTAAACCTTAACACGTTATTAATACTATAGCAAAAAGTGTAGATAATGTAATGCCTACGATTAAAAAAGCAAATGCAGATGGTTTCGATATTTCAATATCTTAAGACCCGAGGAATGTAGTTATAGTAAAAATAAACTACCAACTACCACTAACTGTCCAATGAATTGTTTTTACCAAAATCTTGATTAGTACAACGTGAAAAATATATAGTGTGGTAATAACAAGGTTAATGCTATTGTAACTTCGTGTAAATTTTGAAAAGAATTTGGAGTCCCCATTGTTAGCGTTATGAATATTTTCAAAGATGTTTAAAATAATAATAAACTAGCAAAGATTGTATATAAAACTTCTTTAGAGATACATATTGATTTAATAATGATAAAACAATTTTTTGAAATCACTTTGGATTTATATTCTAGTATAAGATTTGCTACTCGTAGTAGATGATAATATATGGCAAGCAAAATGCATTTACTAATATTCAAAAGAAAATGGGCGGAAAATGCTACAGAGAAATATACACCTATTTCCTCATAGAATTTGAATTAGTTCTTTCAAATTCTGAATATATAAGCACTATAGATGCCAAGTTCAAAAGAAATAAATGAAGAGATCTCAGTTTAAACAACACTTTATTAATTTAAATAAAACTCATTGCTCATCTCGTCAGCTTATTTGTATTCAAGTGATCCCTGTTTTCTTTGCATTAAGTTTGATTCGACCATTAGTTTTATGATGATATGAGTTCGTCAATTCTCAATTAATATCGAGCTTAGACACAAATATAAAAACTATATTCCTTCAAATAATCTCAGGTAGTATCTGTTTACCAATAACAAACTAATTATGTCTCTATTTACTTTTAAATTTACTATCAGTATTTGCATTTTCAAGGAGTAATTCATTTTGAATTGCTAGATATATTAGAAATAAATTCAGGGGACTACTGTGAAATTCTTCATCGTTTGAGAAAAGCACTAATTGTCAAAAGGCATGCTATGATCAAAGGAAACAAAATAATTTTTCATCAAGACGGGGCTAGATCACACACTACAAAAGTGAAGCAGCATAAACTGAAAGTCTTTTAGTCAAAAGTAATATTCCAACCTAAATAGAGCCCAGACATCACACCTTCAGATAACTATTTGTTCAATCTTTTCAGATCAAAATATTTCACACTAATGACAAATATCGATTTTATCATGACTCGCATTTCAAAAAACTGTTTAAATAAAATAACTAGTTAAAGAAAAACTGAGTGAATACTAAATAGATAAAGTAAATGATTATTAAGAATCAAATCAGAATGAATAATTTGAAAAATATTGAAAAATTAAATTTACATTTGATAAAATAATACTTATTTTATTTTCCATTTATATTAGTGGTGAGCAAATGTTGTGTCGCAATAATAATTTAAAAATTAAAAAAAACTGTTCACAATGCCAAGTCCACACATTACATTGATTTTCAATCTTGCAAAAAGAATAATTAGATTTTATTTTTATGCTTTCTATCATTTCGTATGCTTTTCTAAATTTTTCACAAAAAGAATTTTAAAAAAATAGTTTTGGTACTGATTTAAATTGCAAAAAAATAAATTGTTTTATTGCGAAAAATATTTACTTTACCCATAACTAATTAATATGATTGACTATGTAAAATTGTAAAAACATCAGCTTTGGTTTTTTATTATTAGTTATCTTATAGTTTGGTAAAATCAATAACGTCTCCATTTTACATGTTTAATTTTAATTTTCAAAAAATTACAAATTTAAATTTCACAGCTAAAAGTAAAAATAAGCAACATTATAAAAATATTCCTATTTATGTATTTATCGATTAATAAATTTGTATTTACTGTGTGTATTTACTGTGTGTATTTACTGATCATGTGATCATTCAAATTAGATTAATTATTGATTCATTTATAAGCGGACTAGTTCTAATATATTATGGAATCAAAAATGTAAGTATTAATTTTCTTTTTTAAAAAATAAAATAAATATTTATGTATAATATAAATAACAAAATTTAAAATAAATAAATAAATAAATATATATTATTCAGTCTGTATTATTCAAACAAAGATTCAAGCAATTATACTGAATATCACATGGCTATAATCAACATTTTTAATTTTTGAAAATTATTTTCTTTCATAAAATTTATTCTAATAAAATTTCTTTTATAATATTTTTAAAATTTTAAACAAAAATAATAAACCTCAATTTTTTATTTTTTCAAATATTAAAGTTAAAATGTATTGAAATTTTAGTTAACCTATAAATAAAATAAAATTTTCAAATTATTTTGAAATTTTATTAAACAATTACAAACCATAAACTATAAAAAAATTTAAAATTTTAAATCTTAAGTTTTTTTAATTAATTTAATCGAAAGAATTGTCTGTAAATCAATGCTTGGAAAATATCAATTGGTTTTTTCCAAAAAAAATTTTAAAGGATTTTTAACTGAGACTTGAACAAAAATATTAGTTTATCAAAATATTTTTTTAAATAAATGTTTTAAAGAAAATTGCAAAAATAATATATTTAATTAATTTATTTAATATATTTAAAATTTACTAAAAGTTATAAATTTAAGGTTAGTTTTTGTAAACATTAAAATACGTAAAATTTTATGTTTATTTAACAAATCTCTTTTATTATTTAATTAAAAATATTTAATAAATAATTTTAATAATTTCGTCGCAATATACTAAAAATTTAAAATTTCTTTTAAAAACTACTTTACATCAATATTATTACTTACAAATATTTTATCAATTGTCTCCAAAGTCAACGAATTTAAAAATGGTTTGCTTTTAGTAACGTTAATGAATATTAGACGTTTTCATGGATTTCGAGTAAGTTGAGGACAATGACCAAGAACAAAACACTAAACATTTTATCGTGTTTCTTTTATAAGGAGGATAAAAAAACTATTTGGGGTAACATATAAGCCAATATCACCGAGAAGAAATAATAATAATAATAATAATGTTGTTTTAATATTCACTAAAGGTTTGATAATAAAATAACCAGTGCGGTAAAAATACGAATTCTGAATTTATTATTTATTATTATTTATTATTATTTATTGAACCATCATTATCGCATTGTCCTGGAGTTAATTATTATCAAAGAAACTATTAACAAATCCGAAATTATTTGTAAGTATTATTTTGGTTGTTTTGCTGTAATAGTGTTTTTATACATTATTGTATATTATTACGTTGTCAATTGGTTAATTTTAATTAATAAAATTTCCTTAATAATTAATAATTTCCTTTCCTAATTTAATAGTTATTAATAAATCCCCTTTAATAATTAAATTATTACAAATTATTATAATTATTATTCTGTTCTCTAGAAAATGTTAAATAGTTCACTATACAATAACAATCTCTTTTCTTATTGTAGATACCAGTTTCATTATGTGATGATTTCCTTTCAATTAAAATATCCAAAAAAGGCAAAACACCATTCTTTCTTCCTCTACAGTAATCATATTATTAGGATGTAACGAATTCATAAAACTTTGGAAAGACAAAACATGTTCACAATTACCAAAAATAAGGAAAACATCATCTTTTTTAAGCAAAAGAAAATAAGAAAAAAAGTTCATTCGTTATTCAAGAAAATCAATGTTATGTAGGAGCTTGTGGAGAACCCATAGCTACTTCATCCATCTGTTTATACTATACTTTGTTAAACCAAAACGAAATATTATCCGTTGCAGAAGTAAACAATTTACGAAAAACAGACATACTCATTTCAGTATGATCACCCACATTAGTTTCCTATAAATCCCAACAAAGATATATTGTTTCCAGTAAATAAACATTAATGAGTGAGCTTGAAACATCAAAGAACACCATAAACTCATAATTATTACTTACAACAGAATTTGAGATAAAGTTTCAAAACTCAAAATTATACTTAAATTCAAAAATTGAATTCATTGGTGGACCAATTATTGATATTTTTATAAGCTTCACCTCACAGTAACTCCTGATAAATTTACATGATGTTTTACCGTTACATACGGGTTATCAGATCTTCAGTATGTACAATTATGAAAGTGCGTTTAACAATTTAATTTGAACGTTACCTCATAACTCCTTATAATCTTTGTTGAAAAATATTCCACTCTGCAGTCTGCATCATCTTCATTAATGACCTGCACAAATCTTGTAATACAACCTCTCCATTGACAAGGTTTCAAAATACGATGGACAACATTTTTCAGATACCAAATTCATGGCTTGCTTGTCACCCAGATTTCCTTGTGCTTTGGTGATACGATTCTACTAGTCTAATTACCTCTGCGGATCTTGTCGATGTTTGCTGACTTCTGGAATATTTATCGTAGACATTGTGAACAGTTCTTTTGACTTTAAACTTATCATTAATTCTTAAAATGGTAAGTCTCGTTGGTAGATCTCTTTGAAACTCCCTCCTAAACTGACTTTATACTTTGGGTGCATTTTCAAATATTCAAATTAATTTTCTTTTCACAAAGCTTAATCTTGATAATTATTTTGATTTGGTTTGACCTCGAATAATCGGGGGGGTTTTTTATTAAGATTTACTTAAAAATTGAAAATTAAAATAATTTTTAAGATAATTTTTAGATTCAAAGAAAATTATAGCTTAAATTCTAAAAAGTATTGTAATAATTATATATGAAAATTAAATGTATTAAATAAAAAACAATTTATCAATATTGGCGTTGTCAGCTGTTCTTTAACCAGAACGGATGTCAGTTTGAAATGATGATTTGACGAAACATCAAATATTCCACTTTATATTCGACTGTACATAAAATTATATTTTGTAAATGAAATGCATTTTAATAAATATTGTTCATATTCATTTAAAGTGTATATATATATATATATATATTGGATTGAACTGTTGCTAGAAACTAAGGAAACTTTATAAATATACATTGAGAAAATTTTATGTAATTAACTTGAATATATATTGAATAAAGTATTGTTTTTTTATTGAAACTGTTACAAAGATTAATTTACTGCAATTGGCTATCAGGTAAATTATGATGATATTTCAAATAATAATTGCACACAAACATCGTTCAAAATTGTTCGATAAACAAACATGCATTTTAGTTTTACTTTATATTGATACTAATATTTTGAGTTCAAAGTCTGTATGTGTTTTACTATGTAAAAAATAAATGATAAATTGAGTAAATAAACAATTTATTTGTTAAAGTATGTATTATTCAACTATGAATTCATACACTATATTATCCATACTACAATTTTTAATTTGAAGAAATTCTTAACAAATTTGTTTTGTTTGTTTAAGATTTTCTAAAATTTATTTTTCTTTATTTATTCAATCTTTTAATGAAAATTGGAAATCAAGGAATGATGCTTACAGATATGTGTTAAAGTCAAGAAACAAGTTATCCCGGGTTCAACTTGATTCATAGCTTCTTAAAATTTAAAAACCCATACATATTAGTCTCTCCAATGTTTGTGACATAACACCATTACGTTCATATTTAAAAAGAAGATCAGAACAGAAATGTCTCAGAATTATTACTAAACACTAAAGACTGAGAAGAATCTTCATTTGTTTTGTTTTATTTATAATGCAATCTTATACTTAGGGAAATGAAAAATGATATTATTTCCAACAATGAAAATGAAGATTTATTGAAAAAATTAACAAATCTTCAAACTGATTTAAATCAAAGAAATCTCAAAATTTCAGAATTAGAAAACAATATTTCAGGTATAAAATAATTTTGTGTTTCGTTTGATTTCTAATAGCAAAATTATATTTATTACTTTTATTGATTTTTCTTATACAAATGAATTTGTAATTTGTTCTATTTTCAGTTTTCCTTAATCATATTGTAGATTTATTTTAATAGTCAGTTTCCTATTGAATTTTGTAGTTTGATATTAAATTTAATAATTTCTCCATAAATATTATACAAAAAACAATTATTTTGAAAGACGACTTTCAAAAATGAATACGTTGATAAAAGTCAATTCCTGACAAGACAAGTCGAAATATAGATTTCTTATCAAAAATCAAAAAAAAAAATTTTATCGAAGCTTTTATTTTAATAAATAATATATAATATAATATAAGACAATACAATACAATATAATATAATATTGTCGTGGTAAACACGACACTTGAGCTCTATTCAAGTTGAATATAATTACATATCTGACTGAGTTCAATAAGGTGCGTCTCTCTTAATAAATTCGTTTGCATAAATAATAATTACTGTGATTAAAACTGAATAAACTTTATTTCTGAACAATAAAAAACTCCAATAAAATACTTCGTCAAATAAAATTCATAACGCAAATTTCCAATCAAATGATTTGGTCACATCGAAATCCCATTGGTCGCACATCAACTTTTAATTTTCGCTATCAACAGAAGGTTTGGTGATTGAACCTGTTAAAATTTTAAAATAACTCAATTTACTATCAAAATTGTCAGTAACCTCTATATTTCTCATGTGTAAAATATTTTATATTTAAATTAATTATTTCATCTAAATTTAAGTATTTCATAATGGGTTTTTAACCACCTTTTCATCTACAAAAATAATTTCACATTATTTACGATGATTTGTTGTATTTAGACTTCATTTTAAAATTACATTTATATATTTATTATCAAACTATGTTTTTCTTTTACATACACCCTTTTTATCATGAATCAATTGTTTGTTTCATTATTCATATTTATTTTGTATTTTTACATAATTTACTTTTACAATTTAATTTACAGTATTATATACATTTAAACTTCACTTGATATGTTTTAATTTATTTTGAGCTTTTGGAATTTCAAATTTTATATTTTAATTTTCTCAACTATTACAATATAATATAATACAATACAATATAATATAATATAATATAATATAATATAATATAATATAATATAATATAATACAATATAATATTATGTATAAAATATTTTATCTCATTCAATGTTTACGAAGGAAAACGATGGTTGCTTTAACCAGACAACGATAAAAAACACATGTCTGTTCATATTAAGAATCATAGATCATTATATAATTTTTAATCATTTTGTCTAAATAGATTACTATATATTTAAAAGATATTTCAAAAATACTTTTCTATTAATATTTTTGATAATGAAAATTTGGATTTTAGATTTTCAAAATAAAAATAAAAAATTGGAAAGAGAAAATAGAATATTGAAAACTTCTGTTGAATATAAAGAACAAGGTGAGTGATTTATATTGTTTATTTTATTAAAATTAATTGAAATAAATTAGGATAAGCGAAAATAATTAATGATAGAAAAATACTAATTAAATGCAAATAAAAATTCACAGAAAAGTGTGTTAGTAAAGTATACGTTTATAATAGAAAAATTCTCAATAAACTTTGCAAATGAGAAAATATGTAGAATCTGAAAAACGAAATTAGAAAGTTGTAGAAAAGCTAAATTGTTAGAAAGACTAGCCGATTAGAATTTGGAAAATCGAGCTATCGGAAAAGGATTCTGGCAAAATAGAAGCAGCTGTGATAATTTTTATAATAATAATTTGTGATAACTTGTCACTTTTTCCACATTGAAATTTAATTCACGACCAGCAATCTACTTCATCAAATTTTAAAAAGCAAATACTTAAAATATTTAGTAATAAAACCGTCTCTGGAGATGTGATCTATTGGTCAATAAATAAAATGATTCTTTAATTAGCTCCGTGTTATTAAATTCGTTAATTTTCTTGAATTAGTTAGTTTTATTACTAGTTGACTACTTTGCTATATAGTAATAAAGGAAGTAACGATTAGACCTTCACTTATTGCTTAATAATAAAATATAAATATACTCTTTATTTTATAAAAGTAACTGGAGTGACTTATAATTAAATACGATATTCATTCACTATTTACTAGAAGTCAAATATTATTAATGTCATGAATTCACTAGTCACACCTCCGAGTCATAGCAGTTACTTCAGATAATGAGCAAGATAAATGTAATTGATTAGCAGTGCTCTACGAAATAGCTTTCACAATCATTTGAGTTGTCGAAGTTATTGTGGTAGTAAAAATTTAGTATTAAATATTTATTAAATACTAGCCATATCCAGCCACGCGTTGCTTGGCTCAGTTTGGTTGAATGAAATAAAATAGAAGAGAGAATGAATAGGTTACTAATATATTTAATTTAACAATTTAATATTTTTGTTGATCCATTGTTTGTTATATAAAGATTGCTTGGTTTGCTGAATCTAGAAGAAGGCCTCATTTTCCTGAAGAAGACTATTGTCGAAAATTGTAACCTATTCACAAATTCATTTTATTTTGATCGAAGCTTTTTATTTATTTAAATGAAATCTATATTAACTAACATTGTTTTTTATCAACTTTTGATACAGGGTGTTCAGTATAAAAGTTGACTCGAAATTATTTTTGGAAAACATCAAACAAAAAGTTTATAACATAATTAAAGGTTTCGAAGATGTTGAAAGTGGCCACCATTTTGCACTAGGCAGGACTCAATACGGATATGCATGTTATTGAAAACGTTGACCAATGTTTGTGGTTGAATAGATCGAATAAGTTACGTGGTGTATTGTTCCAGTTCCTGCAGAGTATGAGGATTTCTTGTAAACACAGAATCTTTTAGAGAGCCGAAAAGAAAATAATCGGGAGGTGTGAGGTCTGGGCTACGTGGCCGCGATAAGTTCTTTTTGATAATGCGATGGTTAAATAGGGCTGTCAAATGATTCATTGTGTGACGGCTATTGTGATTTGTTGCAGAATCTTGTTGAAACCAACAATTATTTTTCTCATAGTCGTTTAGTTGAGCATAAAATTGATCGATGATGACACAGTAGCGCTCTGAATTTATGGTTTCATGAAAGAAAATGGGGCCTTTGATTCTTGTACGTCTAATCGCTATCCATACACCAATTTTTAAAGGGTGCGATGGAGATTCGATATGCTGGTGTGGATTTTCTGTACTCCATATTTTAAATTCTGAGAATTTATGTATCCAGAAAGGTGCAGCCAAGCTTCGTCAGTAAAAAAGATCGTATCCAGCTGGTTATTTTCCACATTGGC